>JACATO010001369.1:0-89541 GCA_018389105.1 Nautilus pompilius | reverse complement strand
TGAATATATGTTTCACGTTTGTTTCCCATAGACTTCCCTTTGGGCGTCAGCATCATTCATCAGCGGATAACTCTGTCGCTTGTATGGAGATGCTTTTCGCTTTTTTTTGTTATATTTACGAAAGTGTTTTCCGTCATCCTGAGTATTTCATTGTATTTCTCTTTCCGGACATTGATTTTGTAATAAAAGAACTTCATCGCCACGAGCGTTGGAACTAATTAGCCGCCGCGGCGTAATAGCTGCAGACAACAGGAAGATATAGGGTGGGGTCTCTCCCCAGACCTGTGCATGGAGCCATTTTATGATTGCTGTTTTCCGGACGATCGAGGGTGGGGTGTTTTTCGGTAAAAGCTGGCTTGAACAAAGAACAGGTTTTGAGTTATGACGTAGTTGAACAGCTCTCTCTCTCTCCTCTCTCTCTCCATCTCCCCTCTCTCTCTCCATCGTCTCTCTCTCTCTCCTCATCTCCCCATCTCTCTACTCTCCTCTTTCTCTCGCTCTCTCTCATCGGCCATCTGTCTCTCGTCTCTCATCTCTCTCCCTCTCCCCTCATTTCTCTCCTCTTTCTCTCTCTCTCTCTCCCATCTCTCCTCTCTCTCTCTCTCTCCCATCTCTCTCCCTCTCTCCATCTCCCTCTCTCTCTCTCCATCTCGTCTCTCTCTCTCTCTCCATCTCCCTCTCTCTCTCTCTCCATCTCCCGCTCTCTCTCTCTCTCTCCTCTCAGATTTAAATTCGATTGCTGCATTGTTAAATGTCAGTTCCGACCCGTCATGGAGTGTCAGGGCGAGATGGTATCGATCAGTTATCGTATTGAAAGATAAAGATGATACGATCGTCGGGAAAATCATCCAGCCATCACTTTGACTCTACTAAATACATTAACAAAGATGAACGCCGTTTTCCGTTGGAGCCAGTCTCCTAGCGGTGCCTCTCATGCCCGAGGAGCTGGAAGACGAAGGAGCCCCACGTCGTGTTTCCTCGCCTCCCCCGGCCGCTGATATGATATCGCGAGAAGCCCGTCGACATATCTCAGGACGGCCTTTCCCTACCCGACTGGACGTTAAAGCTTTTATTTCCCGCAGTCGATCCCTACTTCGCGTTGTTCGACGCTGCTTGTGCGGGAGGGGCGAAGAAAATTGGTCGGCGGTTCTCGATTACCTCCCTTCGTTATCGCGAACGAGGCTAGCGGCGAAACGAGAACGAGGCGAAAAAACGCGGAAATACAAACGATTTTTCGGAGAAAATTTGATAGAATCGGTGAAGGCAGGTGAAAGAAGATCGCCGACAGTTTTTGTTTTAACCAGGTTTGTAAAAGAAAAAAGACAAAACTTACATACTTATAACTTTCATTTTTAAAAAGACCGTGTGTGTTAGTTCCCGACACGTTGTTGACTCTATCCCGAGTTCCTTTAATTAGCTCTCTACCCCCGTTAAAGATGCATCTAACTACACAACATAAGAGATATATCACCGGTTAATCCACAATTACAGCCGCGAATATTTAACCTCATCCGAGCCGTGCGAAATCTCTCTATAAATATAGTTGTTGTTCTCAGATCTGGTCGATAATCGCTGTTGTTTGATGTTTATAATTTGTGGCGATCGCCACTCACCCATTTTGAGTTAATAATATCATATGAGCCTCAGATAAGTCGATCTCGTGAGCGACAGCTGCCTCTTCCAATCAGCGAGTAGATTAATCCCTGTCGTAATACCAGCACAGTAGATTTATCCGGTCATCTGGAGCTCTGTCTACAGCCACCGGTAAGAGTTCGTATATGTGTATTTCCTACTTGTCTACAAACCATTTTAAGGCCTTTTTGGAAATACAATTTTTATTTATAAATTGGGTTTTCATATAAGTAATCAAAGTAAACGAAAATACAATTATAAAAACAGAAAAATATTAACGGAACATTAATTTGGTGTTTGTAATAACTCGGTTCCAGTAAATATTCTCGCTTTCTAATGAAGGTTAACATCAGTAGATATATTATCGTTACTGATGTGTTTTTTTCTGTTTTGTCCTCCCAAGATCCGCGGTCTTTACCGCGACTTAATTTTCAACATCTTACTTTGAAATTTTCGAAAGTAAAAGAACTGGTCAGCTTCCTTTTCTTGACACTCCAGCGTCATGTAGCATTGACGCTGGTGCCAGTCTCCCACATTTAGGAAGCCAACATTTGCTGCTCTTGCTTTGGTGCGGAGTAGATCTTTCCTTAGAGTATATAAAATAATTCAATTATTTTAGTTTTTATCGTCCTAAGTTTTGTTCCACGTACATTGAACTTAATGAAGGTTCAAATCCCATCCCTTGTTTGCTCACCCAGAACGGTTTTTTCTCGTGTATATGTGGTGAGTTCTTCTAACTATTTAAGAAAAATATTAATTAGAGACGATTACCTATTATTTATAGCGATATCTTTGGATAAGGAACAGCGGTAACAGTGTGCCAGCTTGTTGTACGTAGAGCTGCCTGCCCAATTCTGTCCAGAGGAATTCTCTTCGCTTTATGCTCGTTGTCCATTCACATGAAGGTGGCGGTTAGTGGCGCCCAGATCAGAACAACAGCAGTAGAGCCGATTGTGGCTACCGACTGCTACGGGTGGCTTATCGTATGCGAAATTATGGGATATTATCAAAAAAAGAGTTTACAGACGCGTACAGCAACTGAACGGGGGGAATTTGAGGAAAAGAACTGACCTCATCTTGCAATTCTCGGAATTAATAAAACGTAGTTATCACATTAAATTGGGTGCATTTCTTTCTAGAACAGCTTCTATATTAAAGAAAACAAATAGGCTGATCGCTACACGTCGTGATACGGGCTCACATCTCTCCCGGACATCACGATATAAAATATAGGAATATTTATTTATTAAACATTTGGATTCTGTTCTGTGTGTACAATGTCTCCGACCCTAACCCTGCCTCATCGTGGAATACATCAGATAGTAGAACCAAACGGCACCGGTGTTTTGGAGAAAGAGCACCTGCTGAAAGGGGGGGGGGGCTCCACAGAGGTTTAAAAACTACTTGTTTCTCAAAATGTCCATATCTGGAAAACCAAAACAGCAGCACGATACCAAGTGTGTCCCGACCGGATAGGTTCTGATGATCTGTCGGTTGGCTTAGCTGTCAGCTACGTCATACCTCAAACCTATTCTTTGTTCGAGCCAGCTTTTACCGAACCCCCCCCCCCCGATCGTCCGGAAACAGCATCATAAAATGGCTCCATGCACAGGTCTGGGGAGAGACCCCACCCTATTATCTTCCTGTTGTCTGCAGCTATTACGGCGGCGCTAATTAGTTCCAACGCTCGTGGCGATGAAGTTCTTTTATTACAAAATCAATGTCCGGAAAGAGAAATACAATGAATACTCAGGATGACGGAAACACTTCGTAAATTAACAAAAAAAGCGAAAAGCATCTCCATACAGCGACAGAGTTATCCGCTGATGAATGATGCTGACGCACAAAGGGAAGTCTATGGAAACAAACCGTGAAACAATATATTCATCAAAGTGCATACAGATAAAACCGATGTTTCAGGCACTTCAAGAAACTACAAGCCGGGTTAACAAAGAACCTCTCCCCAGCTACAGGAATGCATAATTTATTTATTAAAGCGGAGTTTTCTCTTTAAAACAGGTGAAGGAAGATCAGAGAGTCAGTGAAAGGTGGAATCTGAAGCGGCACCGACTGGGAGATGGAGAACTGTTAGTTGGTCTCGGTTCTCTTTATCTCGAAGCGGAGAACTGATCTGATTTAAATCGCTTCTGCCGGTTGTATCAGGTTCAAGGCCAACCACTGCTGACAAATGAAGTAAAGTAAATTTCTGATGGCGACTTAGACAACAAAGGAATTTCCAGCGCATTTCGCATGATCGGCCATGTTTGCTAACAGCGGAACTGCGAAACGGCATCACGTGGTTTGTTAGTCACATTACCGGCGACAACGGCTGAACTTTCTGGTCGAGTTCTCCACTAACCTGGCCAGCGAATTCGCCAGAAAGGCGTCAGGGGAGATAACAGGTAATCGGAAGAACAACCAGAGCAGAGGATCAGCCGGAACATTTTATAGAATGCGTAAAAAAACCCTCACAACTGCAAAATACGGACGGAAGGTTATTGGCGGTTATAACATTTACAGAGAGCAGGCTGCGAGTTCAGGCTTTGCCACCATCCTGCCAGTGTGAACAAAAGTACCAGCTCAGCACAACTCGGCGATGACTTCCGGGACCAGGGTCAGTTGCCGAGGACGGTGTCGGTGTGTGGTCGACAGCTCTGTCCCGACGGTTGAGCGAGTCTCCTGAGCTGGCTCTGAAGTCGCGACCTCTCGGTGGATGGCGTGTAAAATATTAACGGAACCGCCAGCTGATGTGTAAGTAGAAGACATAGGTACAGTACAGGAGTAAACCACTCACAGGGCCTCAAAGCGGGTTAGGGTAGGATTACTGATTAGGGCGCAGGTTCCACCAGAAAGCGCTCGGGGCGATCTCTCTCCGCGTCGCTTCACCCGCGCATTTCGATTTGTATCGAATACGAACTTCAAGGAGCCAGCGTCCGAGCCAAGGGGACAGCGACTGTCTTCCGGCCCGACTTACGTTCGTCGGTCATGATTGGTTCAGGTGACGATGCCGGGGCCAGGTCCGGTCGGAGGCGGATCCACGCTTCACGAGAAGAGGCGTCGGGGTGCAGGGTTAGGGTTAGGGTCGAGTAGGGGTCGGGAAATATCAGCAGCGGGGAGAGCAGGGGAGTTAAGTCGTAATCCGGCTGGGCCGCCAGCCCTCAGGTGAGAGCTGTGACCGGACTCGTGTCAGCTCCGAGATAGTAGCCGTTCCACACATGGAAACCAAAGGACCTCGTCACCCCCCTCCCCCTTAAACCTGGCCATCGATCCGATCGGTTGGAGATCATATAGTTATTATTTTCCATTCTTAAAAGGCGCTTTAGGTTTTATGAGGTTACTGACAATAAACGATGTCATTCGATCGGAGCCGGTTAATCGATCACTTTGATTGGTAAACAGTTCGGTGCATAAATTAGGCTGACGGGAACAGAGCCGATCAGACGGTTTTCGATCTCGCAGCCCGACCATCCCAGTTCCCCTCATCCGCCTGCGTTCCTTGTGTTTAAAAAATAAGCAAGATGCTTATTTGTGTGGTTGTTGTGGTCCTGCCGGCCTCCGCAGGAACTTGACCTGCAGCATCCGTCTCGGGTCCGTCCGCACCTCGCAGAGGCCCAACCCACACTCGGCCAGTTCGCTGTCCCTCTGTTTACGCGAACACTATCGCTACCAGGCGAAGTCCATGTCTGTAGTAGGGCCCAATGTGTGCCCACACAAACTGCTTATGCGTGTCCGCTGCCATGAGACCCAGCCGACAGACTGAGGCCCCCTCGAAGTCGGTTCGTGCCGCAAACATCCTCTGAGCCGTCGCGTCCGCGTCCAACTTCCTCGATCACTGACGTGGTCCATTTCTGCTAAGCAGGCCGCACCACCGGATACCGACTGTTTTAAGGATCCCCTACTGCATTCCGGTATCCATTTGCCCCTCTGGCTCTGCGCGACAACTTCGTGTGGGAGAAAGCTGAGCCGAGGTGAGTATTATCCTTAACCTCTGTACTGCGGCCGTACAAACAGCTGCAGAAGTGCGGTCGGTGAGCTCTGCCACCCACCAATGTGCGTGGACCGTTCAACATTGGCCGGCCACGCCGAATTAGGTTGGTTGGGGACAATGGCAGCCCCTCGCTGATAGTTCCCGGAGGCGATTGTGTGCCGATTGGCACGTGCAGACCGGTCCACGAGGCGGGGGGTGTGGAATCACGAGCGGAGAACAGTGGCTGTTGCACGAATTATCGAAGTAAGCACCTAAACAGCGCACACAGGCAGCATTTTATCTTAAAATCTGCTCCACCGAATCAGGACACCTCGCTGCTCACCCGTCCCCTTCATGATGCCGTAATATTTATATTACCAGGTGGGAATGAAATCCCCTGTTCCGGGAGCCACTACGATTGATTCGTGCGTTTACCGTTATTTCTGACGCCCAATATTCTTTCTAATGCTTGCGTTGACTTCATCGTCCCCTGACCTACCGATAATAGCCGGTACAATTGATGCGGAAGTCAGCTGTCGTCATTGTCATCACTCTCTGTTGTCTCTTCAGGGGACGGATCAAGTTGATCTACACATTTTCCTGATGGTTTCTGAACAACCGAGCGCCCAAAATCGGGCAGGTGGCTGGACTTCAGTCAGCCTCCCACCGCGGTCTCGTATGTGTCGAGCATGGATCAGGACACAGATTAAAGAGGGGCTAAAGAAACAAGGGACGGGAACTTAGAGAAGACAAATAGGTTCTCACGAAGAGTAAAATAGGTTGGCAACATCGGCCAAGTTGAACCTAACGTAGCGGAGCGTCCGTTCACCTGTAGATGTGCACAGTCTCTCACAGGTTCGCGCACGGGGCTGTTTGATGGGCTTCGCGATTTTAATCCGTGTAGCGCAGATGTAGGTAGATGCAGGTTTCGTGTGTCAGGGCTAATTGACATCGGGCAACCATTTGATCGCGGTGTAGCGTGGGCGCAAATGAGGTTCCGCCGGATCTCATTGGTGAGGTATTGGCGGAGTCGGGACAACGATCGGCGGAGGGCGGACCTACCCAGCTGTGGCGTCCAGGGAGTCACAGCCGGCATGTTTTGTGACAAGGTGTCAGTCTGTGCCCGGTCGTTCCTCGTTCTGCCGACCGTTTCAGCTGGTCTGGCCCCACGGGCCCCTCGGTCGGTCCGCGTCCCCGCCCACAGAAGATCGGCCAGCAGCGAGTAGGAAATCTGATCCCCGCCTTTGTGTATTTTCCGGCTCACGTGGACTCCGGAAACGGGCGCTGGGCACTCGTGGCTCTGCAAAAACAGCTGAGCTGCCCTTCATTGGGTCGCATCACATCTGCTGCTGACGCGAGCAAACGTGAAGATTCTGCTTGAAATTCATCATTGACCCTTATTTCAATTTGAACCGATTCCTGTCAGTAAACACTTACCTCCTGTGTCGGCAGCTGTTAAGTTATTGGCGACTCTCACATTTCTTCCATGTGCTCTCTGAGACAAGTTTGCGCTCGTTTGTCGTTAGAGCAAGCGCTAAGATACAGTGACTACCACGTGACCAGATCACGTGGCTAGTCTGCCCCATCACTAATCTTGAACAGCTCGACTTTGAGGAGAAAAGGACAGTCCGCGTGTCTCTAGAACCCAATTTGCAGCCAGGGTTATGATTAACTGACGAAATGCTTTAATTATCCCAAAAGTAATATCCGACTTAGTTCAAAACAGTTAACCCGAAATATATAATCGCCTGATGCAAGACGATTGGCTTCAAGCTTCACCGTGATGATGGCGAATAAGAAAGTTCTCCAAAACATAGGTCTATCAGCCCCATCAACTCCAATACACCAACAGGAAATGCTTAAACTAATCAAATACCACGTAAATAACAGATAAAATTTTACATCGATTTTATTTTACAGGTAGTTTATGGAAATCGATTCAATTGTCGCCATAATGGGCTTCGTGGCGAGGAACCGATCAATTCTAATTGCTTTAATGTCACTGGTTACAGCCGCGGCTGCGCTGAGGCCGCTTCCGGATCTTCCCGTCACTTCCTACAGTCAGGCTGGAGATCTCACCCTCGGCGGAGTGATGCCGATCCACAGGTTCGACCACAGGAAGTTCTGCAGCCAGGAAACCAGAGAGCTTGGGGCGCTGCAGAGAGTGGAGGCGATGGCGTTCGCGGTGAAGGAAATTAACAAGAGGACAAATTTGTTGCCCAACATCACACTGGGCTTTGCCATCTTTGACGACTGCTCTAAGGACACCACGGCGCTGGTTCGCGGTCTGCACTTTGTTCAGTCAGAATGGCCGCCCAACTGCACGGATGCCTCCGACAGCCGGTTTTTCAGTTTGGACGCGGTTGGGGTAATCGGCTGCGAGAGCAGCCGAAATACCGTTCAGATGGCCGAGCTGTTGTCTGTCTTCCGCGTGCCATTGTTGAGCTACTTGTCAACCAGTCCGGTCTTAAGCAACAAAGATGTTTACAAGTATTTTGCCCGACTCGTGCCTCCCGATACCTTCCAGGCCAAAGCGATAACCGACGTGCTCAGGTTATTTAACTGGACGTACACCTCGATCATATACGCCGAGGGGAGCTACGGGACCGAAGGCTACCGGGCCTTGAAGTCCCACATGGAGATTGTGGGATTCTGCATAGCAGTGGCTCGTGTTGTGAAGCAGTCATTTGGAGACGAGGAATACAACGATGTCGTGACGCACCTGCAGAGATATCTCCGAGCGAAGATTGTCATCATCTTCACGCCATTGGAGCAGGCCAGAAAACTGCTGGCGGCAGTGAAAAGAAACAATTGCACGGGGAAATTCACGTTCATCGGAAGCGACGGATGGGGGAGAAACATTCAAGATTACAGGAACTTGGAAGATGTCGCGCTCGGAGCGGTGACGATGAAGATTCTCTCTCGGACCGTGCCCAGGTTCGACAAGTACTTCAAAGCATTGGGCCGAGATCATTCGCAGGAAAACCCGTGGTTCGGAAAGTTTTTGGCGAACCATTTTAATTGCCAGCTCGATAGAAGTGGCTCAGGCGCGGACATCTGCAAATCGAATCTGAATTTTGGAGAATCCTATCTGCCGGAAACCACCGTCTCCCTGGTGATAGACGCCGTGTACGCGTATGCGCACGTCTTCCATAACCTTGTTTCCGCTCACTGTCCGGGGACCACCCGTGAACTCGTTCGAAGCTGCGTGACGAGCGAGCGGATTCTGGACAGCATGAAGACCGTGAAGTTCACTGGTGATGGCGGACCGATTAGTTTCGACGATTCCGGCGATGGGTTCACGCGGTACGAAATACGGAGCCTTCAGTTGGTCGGCGGACGGTACCGGCTCGTCACGGTCGGCTGGTGGGACCGGTTCAGCCAAAACATCCAGCTCTCCGGAAAGCCAATTAAGTTTAATCCGCTGATATTAGACGGGAACCAATCGTTTCCCAGGTCCATCTGCAGCGATCGGTGCTCCACGGGGCAGCAGTACGTGATCAGAGAAAACAGATGCTGCTGGTACTGCGAGAGCTGCCGGGCCAACGAGCGAACCGTGCAGTACGACGGCTTCTCCAAGTGCGTGTCTTGCGTCCAGTCCGGCGACTACACGTGGCCGGACGGCGAGACGCGGACGCGGTGCGAGCCCATACCGGTGTCGTACATGGGAGTGACGGAGATCGGCGGGATCGCGGTACTGGTCGTCGATGTTTTGCTCCTCCTCTTCCTGATCGTCGTGTCCACTCTTTTCGCCGTGAACCGCTCGCACAGTCTGATCAAGGCCAGCAGCAGGGAGCTTGCCTATATGATGCTGGCTGGAGTGCTCTTCTCTTGCGCCATCGTCGCCTGCTGCGTGGCGCCGCCCACCGACGTTGTTTGTGTCTGTCGATTTGTCGGCTTCCATCTTAGTTTTACGACGACCTATGGCCCTCTGTTGGTGAAGACCAGCCGGATTTACCGGATATTCGAGTCCGGCAAACGGAGCGTGAAGAGGCCCCGTCTGACCGACAGCCGCTCCCAGATCATCATGGCTCTCGTCATAGTAGTGCTGCCAGTAAGTAGACTTCCATTTTCTGACCCCGTAACCGTTGCTGTCCTTGGCCGGCACAGGAAGCTCAGTGGGTCCCCTCCCTATGGTGGACAATTGATTATTTGCTTTAGCAAACCACTGGAGCCGAGGCAAACATCCAGCCTCGCAGAGAGCTTGTCCCTGTCTTCATCCCGGACCTCCTGGGTTCTCTCTCCGAACAGATTCTCCAGGATACATCCCTCGGCCGTCTACAAGACAGATTAACGTTGATTACTTATCCTATGAACTTTCCGGAAACAGAGTATTTGGCCTGTCTACAGGTCGAGGGCTCCACCAATCGGCCCACACCCTCAGGGTTTTGGTAGAAAGTCTGCCAGGGTCGCAGGCCGACATGGATTCCCAGCGCGAACACACGATGTCTGGCAGGAGAGATGTCGTCTCTCCGGTCCTGTGCGATGGAGGACGCAGAAGCTGAGCCGGAGACACCAAATCTCCCGTGCACGGTTCGGCTCCTCGTTGTATGACATCGGCCGCGTTGTCGCTGTTCCGCCGGTGCTCTCATTAAATGCTTATGTAATCCTACATTCTGAGAATTCGAGCAGACGACAGCTGAAAAAGACCTTCTTTTAATTCGCGGTCTGACCACATTTCGCGTTTAGCACGACCACCATTCATTGCGTATTGGTTGGGCTCCTGCTGGAGGAAAGCGGCGGAGTCTAATTCCTCGAACTCATCGGGATTCTACATCTCGGAGTGAAAGGTTTAGCAACCAATGTTTACATTATGGTTACAGAGCGAACCTTTGTCTCCCCCGCCGCTGGTTGGTACCGCGAGATGCTGGGAACAGGTGGACAACTGCACTGACCGTTCTGTTTTCCAGGTGGTTCTCCTGACAGCCTGGGTGGCGGCCGATATTCCCGTGGGAGTGAAGAAGATGCCAAACTCCATGGAGAAGTATGTGGAGGTCGCCTGCGTCATGCCGAAAAGGGGCTTCATCGCCGCCCTGGTCTACAACATGCTGGTGGTGATGGCCTGTACCTTTTACGCCGTGAAAACCCGGAAGCTTCCGGAAAACTACAACGAGTCCAAGTTCATCAGCTTTTCCGTCTACACGACCATCATTCTCTGGCTGGCGTTCATCCCTTCTTACTTCTCCTCGACGACATCCTTCCACCGGTCGCTCTTCCTCTCGGTGGCGATGATCTCCAACTCGCTGCTCATCCTGTCCTTCCTGTTCCTGCCGAAGCTTTTCGCCATTTACTTCGCCGACGGGAGACCGCGGGAGCTGGCGAGGGTCTGGCCGCGAGCTGCGGCGGAAACAAGACATGAACGGCAAAGCTGAGATGGTCGGAGGGGACTTACCCTCGAAATGGCTTTTAGCGCAATTTGTGTGTAGTGCGAGCGGACATTCCAGAGAATGCGCGCCACCTATCTGATGTAAAGGGGCATAACGTCTACAGCCGCCTCTCTCTCTCTCTCTCTGTCGGAGTCATAATGTTCCAGGGAGTCTTGGCGAGCATCTGCCTGTCTGAGCATCAGGGCTACACTTCGTCTACCTCATCATAAACTGTGGAGCTGCGGCTGCTGATCGCCGAACGCTTTGCTCAGCGATATTTTAAAAAAAATAATATACTCCGGCATTAGGGGATTCGATGAGTTTTACAAACTTTGTCATCATCCAAACGGGGAAAATCAGGCGCGGAACCCCGAGAACATTGATTGGGGCTTTTCTTGTTCGTCGTAGCCGGTTCCACCAGCACAAATGCCGTGTTTACCGACGGTAGCGGACGAGCGCAGACCTTTGAGCCCCGAGCAGCGCTCGTTCCTCCGGTCCGACGGGGTCTCCGCGCTATCTATGTGAAGATGCTCTCTCTTCCCTGCCGCTGTCTCACACTGGCTTAACACGGCCTCTACTCGCCGACTGATCTCTCATCAAGCGGTCGGGGTGCATGGAATAACCGGGGCTAATTTCACAAAACCCTGAATAATTTAGGAAATCGGCGAATCCATCGTTATTGCAGACTCTTCTTTTGTGCTCACCCCGTAGATGGCGAAGAGAACGCAACCAGGCCTCTGTCGTCCATCTTACATCCAATACGTTCTTTGACTATTGATCTCTATCACGACCTCTCGCCCCGTCAGATAGAGCGAGCGTAGGGTGGGCAGATCTGTTATTCGTCTACCGTTCAGACCAAATTCAGGAAGGGCGTCGGGCGAGTTGTTCGCGGTGACCGCCAGGTGGCAGGGTTTTAATACCAGCGATGACACTTCATAAGCCAAGCGGGATATTAATATTTGTATATTTTAAGGCGACAACAAGCAAATATCCTCTTGTTTAACTAAGCCTGTCGTTTGGCTGTAAATCGTTTAGAAATAAAAGCAAATTAAACTACTGAAACATTACTTTAAATATACACTGGCGTTCAAAGTTATGATACGAAAAGGTGTCCGGTTTTTGGACGCTGTACAGTTGACCAGCCGTGTACCGAGACAGACACGGTGTTAGTTTCTGGTGGTCCACACTCGAGGGCTCGACAGGTTCCTTACCTGGATGTTAAATGAAGTTCCCGCCGAAAGCTTTGTTCTCCTTTTCCCTCAATATCGTTCCTTACTATAATGTGAATGGCTATTAACTCTCACTGGCTTTCGTAGGTGGCTGCTGTTGCTTTGTTCGGCAGATGAAAATTCCATACAGAATATTGTTGTTGTTGATGATCTTTATAGTGATGGTTACGAAGAATGTGAAATTAGGCTGGATGATGGAGTTAGCTGTGGATGTTAGGGGCTGAAGAATAACGGAAGGAATTGCGTGGAATAGCTCGAGTTTGGATCCCTCGGTGTCCAGTGAATGTGCGGGGTACGAAGCAGGCCCAGCCAATGCCAGTCAGCTGCCCAAACTCTCTGGCTACTCTGACGAAAAGCCCCGAGATGACGACGTGAAAATTAAAGGGGATTCTATCTTCTGGCACCTGATCGATCGCGTTTATGACGGATTCTGCTGAAATGAACCATTTCATATGAAGGAAACCGCTATGTACAGTGGCAGCGTCGTCATGCCAACAGCGTCAGTCAGCTACAGAAGCCGACGCGCTGGAAAACAAGATGCGCATGTTTGTTCCCTCCGTCTCCAAGGATGAAGTTACCGGCTCAGTTTTGTGTATTACTCTCGTTTATTTAGTTTACCTGCTCGACATTTGTAAGGCCCATCAAGTTTATAGATGTGTAAAACAGTTCGACGAAAGGTAGCGACGCCGATATATCTGACTTCATTATACTGAACGAGACGACAAGCGGGAGGGTGGTACAGAACGATGGGCTGGGGCTCCGAGGGGTGAGACTGGACCTGGATCAGGTGAACGATTGATCCGCAGCTCGGCGATACCCAGGAGAGGCCCTTAGATCTATCGCTGTGCTGTTCGTGCCTGGTTCAACCTTCATGGAGCGGACGAGAAGACAGGGACCCTTCCCGCGAGAAAATATCCAGCATCTTCCAAGACCGGCCGCGTGTGGGATGAGGATTCTCAGAGCTGTAGGCAGCGGCGCACCTGGGACCATTTGGGAGGCGCAAGAAGCCTCGACAGAAGAGGGCATCTGGTGAAGAGACTCGGAGGCAGGAGGGTGCAGCCAGGACATGGGAGCCTTCCCTGACCAACTAGACGTTCAACTACTTCTGTTTATTATTTATCACCGAGTTTTACTCTGTTTCGGATATTATCCCTTAATCAGCGCGATACCCAAAGTGGGCACTGACTGCAATTCCCTGCTCTGTTACGCCCTGCCTACGTTGAGGAGGAGGTTAGTGTAGCACAGATGCGTTATCAATATTAACGCATCAGCTGACTGGTCTTGCTATTCTTTAAATGCATTTCTACGCTGTAACACACAACGAACGCTCAGTATTCTGTTTAGAAACATAAGGCGATCCCACAATCTTGGTTCCCGCTGTATGGTAGTACTTATAGACATCTGAAGACCTAAAATCTAGCCAGACACTCGAAAGGGTGAGAGCGGAGACCAAGATATTTGGAATAAAAGCAGGCAACAAATTCTGTCCTCGTGACCAGTGTTAGAACAAACAGGAATAGTAGATGGAGGATGATCGCTAAAGATGTCTGCTGTTGTTCTGGTCCTTTCCGGGAATCTCCCGACTTTCCTGTCTGTTATTTACTGGCGCAGTTTGGCTCCCTTTGATCCGGTCACTCCTTTATTTTGGTTAGGTTTTTGGAAAAGGGGGGGGGTCACGCCTACCTTTGTAGGAACACGAGGAGGTTGGACCAGGCGAAGAATATTGCTAAGGTTCCACATTGAAGGTGTAAAGAGTATCGAAACAAAAAGGGGCCGATGAATATACACGATGACGTGTAGAGGGTCCATCCCAGGAAGTTTATGGGGTTCTTGGAGTGTCTACTCCTCTATAATAACAACAATATTAACATTTCCGGGTCGGGCCCGATTTCCGTAGCTGGATCTAGGATGGATTGATGGAGCGTACCTGTTGCACTGATTGGAACACTTCTTTCAGTAGGTTGATGATGCAGAACGAAGTCATCGTCCAGACAGACAAACTGTGGAATATCGACAGCTGAAAAACCGCAACAAAGGCGGCGATTTACCAGCTGTTTGTTTCAGAAGTGGTTTTGGTGTTTAGTTCCGTCTCAGCGATGAAGCCGCTAACCTCCGTCCTCGCCTTGCAGTTCGGATCGTAGTGCATCATCGGATCGAGGGAGGTCACGAAGTTTGTCAGCAATGCCAGGTACACGACTAAGTATCAGCCAGTTGTCCAGTAAACGACCTCACCATGTCTGGCCGGGACCGGCTCGGTTTCTTCCTCCTACCACATCTGATTTCCGGAGATAAGTTAAGAGGTTTCTCCTGACCAGATGGTCACCGCTGCGAGGCGACAGGGTTCGCATGTGGCGAGTTTACTAAAACAGGAGAATTCAAGACGTTTGTGAAATAAGCATTCGGAGTTATGAGTACTTCAATCTTATGACAACTGAGATATCCGAATATCGGTGCACACTGGGCGAAAAGGTAGAGTCTTTTGCTGGTTTAGACTAGAGTAAAATTGAACTTATAGGGTACCGTAAGCATCATATTTTCTCTTGGATGTCGGTTTTCTAGGTCCATAAAAATCCACGAAAGTTAGCGATTTTTTTTTCCTTTCTTAGTAGTTTTCTATTTAACAAATTTGACTTCAGGCAGAGCAGTTACACGGGACTTAAGGTTCCTTAAAATCAGGCAGTCTTCCAATATGATTGGCAAGGAGGGGGGGGTTGCGATCTGTACCGTTCCTAGGTTTCTCGATTAGAAATTGACACTTAAATCATACAGTTTCGGCAATCAATACGTAATTTTGCCATAAAGTTTGTGAAGGTAAAAGGCGTGTTGTCTCCCCTTAACCGCAAGCAACATGTTAAGGGAGATAACTCATCTCGTACATTTGCCATCAAGTGTAACTAAGTAGAAAGTTACATTCGATTGTCGTGCCTTTTACAAAAGGCCGGTCAGATGTAAGGAGACCAGACTACTACTAGATTTGCAAATGATAATTTTAAAAGTGGAAAACCCCCCAAACCGAATTTTGATAACCACAGACAAATAGAAATTAAAAAAATAAAAATGTACAATTCTTTTAATTATTCAATATATTTTTCATAGATGGTAGCATTTAAGAGAGATCAGAAAGCATGTAAATATGTGAACTGACAACACTGAACATTAAGAACTTTGGGTTGGAAGTTAGTTTCCTGTGTTTCAAATCTTAATTTGAAAAGATCAGTGTAATCATGGTCCACTCATCATTTCCATAAAACAGAAGTGGAAGTTTGCCTAATCTTGTTTCTGTAACAGATATTTTTTGAAGAGCGAACCACGATGGCCCTACTGCTACGTTCAGGCACCTCGTCTCAGTGGCACACAAGCGAGCTCTCCAAAATAACCGAGAGAGCCTGTTACAGGCATTCATTGCCCAGAGTCAGTGTGTGTACGTAGAATCGAACAAGAGCGCACAGTGCTAGTAGCCATGTAGTCCTCTTGATTCATAACTGGTCAAAGAACATTTCTACATCAGCATTTCTGAATTGCTGTTAGCACTTCAAATGCATGCAGATTCAAGTTCCTGTTCTGCTTCATCGATTAAGAGAAGCAAGCACTTCCTTGGCATGAGATGAGAATTTACCATCATGCCAGATTGAAAGTAAATCGACAAAACTGGTACTGAAATTGGGATTTTTCTTTCAGTTGTATAATAAAGTGTCATGGGGTTAGTAATAGCATCATGGATGCATTTTTTTTTAAATACCTGATGAAGTGCAGAAAATTTCATGAAGTCTGATAGGAAGACTTTTTTCCTCAAATGATTTAAATTTCTTGACAGGCTTGCATACGGATTGGTATTTGCAGATCGCTTGATGATGATGAGTTCATTTCTCTGAGCCAGATCCTCAACAGACTTGAAAGTTTTGTCTCAAACTTGCGTACTTGGACTGTGGGCTCAGATCTTTGTGGGTCTTGATAGAACAGTTTTTATGACATCCCCCATTACTTGTTTCAGCATTCCTCTTAGTAGTTTCATGAAAGAGGCAAATGCAGTTTTCAACACTTCTCACAAAACATTCCCATTGAAAATACTTAATGTACACAGCTGCCACTTACAGTGCACTGTTGCCCTGAAACTTTCTTCAGTATTCGGAATGCTAGAGATAAGTGACTGACAATTTCTTCAGTTCCAGCCTAAAGTAAATGGCCTTATTTCCCGTCAGGATCAATTCATCTTTCTCTTGCTGGGTAGATCAAGTAAATTTTTTTTTATAACCAGGTGTCTGTCTTTTTATGCAGAACTTCCAGACCAGTACTTGGGAGATCTCCTACTATTGCATTCACCCCATGACTTTACTGTGACCACCCATTGGATACAGGACAAAGTTCTAAATTAAACATTCTTAGAATTGATGAGCATTAATAGTTTATTATTAGGCCGATTAACCCTTTCCCATTCACAAAATGCTGGTTCACACATACAAATGTTCAGAGAATTTCCAAGATGGCAGCACAAAATGCACCTATCTGATTAAGTCAGTCATGGAAAGACTTAAATAGTCCAAATTACTTCCACATAGTTCAGTAATCGAAATAAGTGTCCAGAAAACAAGAAAAATTTAATTCATAGTCCATAAGATAGTTACCTGATTGCCAGAGGAACCAATGCTGATTCACTTATTTGAATCTCTACACCAAGTCTGTTGTCCTCGCTCCAATAATCCCTAATAGACAGCACAGAATTAGTTACATTTGCTACTGTAGACATTTTTATCTCCATCCAGGTGTTGGCAGCTCTGTCTGCCACTTTCGGGATCCCTGCCATAGCAGTTCAACTCCTCAGCCAAGTGGTACAAAAAAATACACCAGGTCTTGAGTCACCAATCTTCAAAGTGGTAAATTGATCAGCTGCAGATGACTAACTCTCCATCGGTGTCCAACCAATTAAATAAGATCAAAGGGTATGAACACTTGAGACCTATTACCACAAGAGATTCAGTATCAGATTTCATTATGTAGATAATGCACTAGGTACTTGACAAATAAAATCACTTTCACAGTAAATGCAAGTGACATAAATAACCAGAAGGGATCATCTGGACAAGTATCACCCTGCATATGTTAATTATAGAATAGATGGAAGTGGTGGTTAAATGACTGGTTTGAGCAATTTGAACAGTAAAAGACTAAAAGCTTCAGCTTTCGACGGTTTGTTTGCTATGCCCTTCAAAAGTAAATAAACATTTGAGTAATCACTTCATTTCACCTTTTTAAACCTCAAAACCCAACAGCCAAATAACTGCACCACCAGTTTTTTTTAAGCAGGTACATGATCTAGAAGGCATAAATCAAATCAGGGTTAGGAGAGGACAGATTCCACACCATTCAAATTTTCTAGACCACACTTCCATAGTTTACATGGTGTAAGAAAGGTAAGTAAAAACAATGGGAAAAAATGTTTAGATTGCTGATGCTTTTTAACTATTGTAACCTTCTGTATTGTGCTGTCGAGGGCCAAAAGCCTGAAACAGCCCTTCTCTGGACACTCAAATTCACCTTGATTCTCAACCTGAAGGGATGGGCTCTGCCAGGTTTTAAATGCCCTAGACATCTCTTGAGGTGCCCCAAAAACCTATGGGTTATGGGACAAGTGAAGTGAACCTTCTGTATACCAACTGTCATGTACCAGCCCTTCACTAACCTTCAAATCTATTAATCAGCACAGAGCCTTTCTTCACTAAGATAACCAACGTGTTAACTAAATACACGTCAGATCAGCACAAATATTAACTAGTGCTTTCTAGGGTGGCTGATAAAACAGCAGTTACCAAAACACAAGTTGCAAAAAAAAAAGGGTTTGTGAAGCTGGCCAGTAGCATGGTTATTTCAGTGACATTTAACCCTTTGACACTGCCCTTGCTGGTAGCTTCTTTGATCTCTGTAGAGGGTACCAACGTGATGTGCTGCTGGCTGAGCTCTGACATCACAATACCACAGAAATTCGAACCTGTTATAAACAAATTGTACTTTAATTTACTCATTGTCTTTTTTTTTTTGTGAGAACAGCTCAGTCTCTACAGATTAATCCAAAAACTGCTTTGTGGCAAGTTTTTGTCATTTATACACAGGTCAGTATAAAATGAATAATTCTGATGCAAATATTATTGCATAGAATGCAGGGTGAAAAAATTCTGTAGGTGGAGAGTACATGCAGTACCACTGATGGTACTGGAAGGTGGGGTTAATGCAGTCACAGAAAACGATTGGGAACTGCTGTAGTAGTAGTAGTAGTAGTAGTAGATGAGTAAAACTTGCAAGTGTTCTAGATTATTGAATCATAAAAAGAAAAGTTTAGAAATTGTCACATTTGTTTATTATGACTCACCTCATACATATTTCTTAAAACAGTCTATACAGATGAGAAGTCATGAGTAAGGAATGACAACACCCACGCGTGTAACCAGCTTTGTGGGAACCCCTTCAGAAGTGTGTATGTTCAATATTTTAGGCTGCCAAGGTAGCTTAGCTTTAAATTGAGAAGTTTTTAAATTTTCTAATTGTGATAAATCAATATTAAATGTAGAATGATGTCAGTTGCTTTGGACTGTAAAAATCATATGGATGATCCAATAACGATGATGAGAATGACAAAAAGAGCCTAAAAATTGAAAACAGGCACACAAGACACAGTTCCACAAAGCTTAAGTTCCTTCATAAAATACATTTTCACTGGCTAGTCTTACAGAAATGAATAAAACATTATATATAGAAAATTTGTTTTTGAAAACTTGGAAAGTCTGTACACGGAGGTTTGTCTTTTCCAATTAATTATAGGCTGAAAATTTTCTTCCATCTCACTCACTGTCTGCTCCTGAAGTACAAACAAAAACTTATTGCACTCCTCCCACCAACATTTTACAGTGGCAACTTATAAGTTACAACTTAAACTTGGAAATGAAACAATAAAGATTTCATATATATTGAGAACATTTAAAAACTATTTAGATGAAATTTACCATGAGTGTTAGATGTTCAAATAGCAAATTGTACAACAAAACAATTTAAAGAACTCATTTAAATAATGCTGTCTGTCAAATCTAATGTACACTGTAAAGATTTGAAAAACTTTTAAATGTATAAGGACTAAGAACTACAAAATTAGAAACTAATATACATTGCACTATAATTAAAACATTAAATGAGTTTTGAGATTAAAGCCCAGTTTTTTTTCCACACCTTAAACACATTTTAAGTATGTTTAAACATGCCCAGAATGTCTTGCATCAACTTGTACTTCGTTTCACTAGATTATTAAAAAATGAGAATGTCTGACAAATGAGTGAACTAGCCGTATGTGTCTTTGAATTCTCTGACCCAGTCACGATTAAAGACCCATTTACCCAACATTAAAAAGAACTTATTTCCTTGAACCAGTCCACTATAGTGCTGACACTGTTCATTTTACCTCTCATCTAAAAATAAAGATTTCTAGTTAGGGACTTCCAATATGTTAGTTGGGTCGGTCAAAGTTGGAGCATTCTGGGTACTTTCATTCTGGTCACAGATTTCAGTGTCACACACCCATCTTCCCCCTATTTCACCTGGCTGAGTTTTTGAGTATCGGGTATAAAACTATCAATAAACAAAACTTACCAGAAGATCTGCTACTACGGCCCCTGAATCCACCACCACCACCTCTGCCTCGTCCTCCACGACCTCCGCGGCCACCACGCCCACCTCGTCCTCCGCGACCACCACGACCTCCTTTACCTGCAAAGAGCAACTCAATCACCACTATCCAAGCACTCCCTGACACCATAACAGGGATGTTGTAAGAGTAGACCTCTTAGGAAATCAGCTGAGTTAAGACTGTTCTCAACATTTCAACTAATTTAACTGGCAGTTCCTTCTGCTTTCCATAAACACCTTTGCCAGTTCAGAGCCTCTCACATTCCAGAATTTGAATTATGGAAAAGGTGATGCCAATACATTCAAGTTCACTTCTAAAACTCAGAATTTGAAGTAGAGTAAAACATTTTTAAACTCCTGATCATTAAACAGTTTGACTTATTTCAGCAAAGACTCTTGCATCCAATATTAATTAGCAAAAATTTTGAAATCTGCCTAAAGTGCTATTTAGTATAGCAGTCAGTAGTTATTAGTAAACCTGAATTTCCAGATCAGCTATGAAAAAGCATTAATGGTTGATATACAGTCGACCCCCGTGTAATTTTCCTTAGAACCTAGCTAATAATTCCTTGTGGAAACCCCCGCATATTCACGGAATTGCAAATATCTTCCGCAATTTTTAAATGGCAATATATATTTTTTCATGCTTTTTAACGCTACTAATAATCCTAATAACTATAATAATATAATTTCTAATTTTGCATATAAATACCAACGTAAATCCAATCTGAGAGCGTTATTCATTTCTCCTTGCTGCTGATTGGCTGCTGCCCACAAGGCGCAGTCTCAGGCAGATGCAGCCCAGCAGCCCCACATCATCCCAGTTTACCACGTGTAGCTATCTCGAGTGTTGCATTTTTTATTAAATTATTATTATATATTTAATTATATTTGACGTTTATAGGCATTTTTATGGACCACGTCCAATATTCGCAGTTTTTCACTCTTCGCGGGTGCTCAAGGGACGTAACCCCTGCGAATACCGGGGGATAACTGTATAAGCAATTTCTAGTAAATCAACAAACTGATATAACTAGATGTATAATCAGGTCTATAATATTGATCAAATGACTACACAAGTTTATGAACCAGAAGGTTCAACTCCAGCTTAAGCTACTACAAAATTAACATTTTGCAGAAGTCCACCTCGGGACAAGATAATCAAAACGCGTTAATTACTATTACTATTTGTGTGGTATGGTTTCTGGATCTGCTCTACAGTGCATCACCTTCCTTTATTTTTGAACATACATTAAATTAAACGTTAAGCAATGAGAAAATAATTTTACTTTATTTGGCTGACTTTAAAATATTTTCTTTCCACACTGTGGACTGGACTTTCTAATGATGAATGAGATTCTTAGTATAAATGAAATAAGCAGAATTCATTACAACAGAAATTCTTCAGATTGCTTAAGATTACAGCAAATACATAGTTAACCAAAACACTTACCAAATGACCTATCTCCTCCAAATGACCTCTCTCTTTTCTTGTTAGCAAAATCTACATAGATGTCTCTGCCATCTATGGTATGGCCTTTCATTTCATTGAAGGCTTCTTTTGCTGCATCTGCATCGCCAAATTCAATGAATGCAAATCTAGAGAAAATTTGAAAACAAAATGCTGGATGAACGTTTTCTTTTTAGCAAATCTAAGTCAAATGAGCATACAATACAGAAAACTTTTACATTATGGTTTTAATAACAAAACCATAGATTCCTTGAAACACAGGCAACTCAAAGAGAAATGCACCCTCACATTTTAAAACTGATTGCTTAGTCAAAAATAGGAAGTGGAAATTTTAAATTACAGTGGCTCAAACACTAGTTGAACTAAAGATTATTTTATATAAGAAATTTTTGCAACAGTTAAACCACATTAAAATACAGAAAAGGTCTAGATGAAGACTTAAAACAAATGGACATTTGCTAAATTTTAAGAGTATCTTAGAAAAGAAAATATGAATTTTCTACAGACAGACATTTTCTTCCCTTACCCTTTTGGTCTTCCTGTATCTGAATGTTTAGCAATTCTGATTTCTGTAGCTTCAGCAAATGCTTCTTGCAGCATATCTTCTGTGGTTTCAGTCGACAGATTTTTAACAAACAAAACACTCGATACACCTTCCTCTGAAAATGAAAGATTGTTTAGAACCACAACCCAAATAAACATGTTCATGAAATTAACAGTTACATTTTAAGATTTTTTTTTTATAATTTAAACATCAACAAACAATTTATAGGTGAGAAAGGGGCATAGAATAAAATAATTTAGAACCAAAACAACATAGTAATTAAATTTTGGAGATAGCTGATTTGCAAATTCATTTTGAACCATCAGCTCTACATTTTAGAATTGATAGAAGATGAGTTTGTTTGTTTTTTTTTTCACTTTAGTGTACAGCCATGCACCACAAGTTTTACACCAACTTGGATCTACAATAGCAAATACCATGACCACTTCTAAATGTCTAGTTTTTGAATATTTCTAATTGAGTGTCACCTGTCAAATTTTAGTCTTTTTTCAGAAATAATTCACAAGTTAATCTCAAATGGTCACATCTAAATCTTCCATTTTATGCAAATAGCGTTTAATTAGACTTAAAATAAATTAGATAATTTTACTTTTCAAAAGCTGAGTTTCAATCTAATTAGTATTGTTGGTAAATAATGGTCCTTCCTTTGTGCCATGCCTAGTCCACTATTGGTATAAGAATTTTAAAAATGGAAATTTAAGGAACCTTATGAAAGTGAAGCTCATACTAATGTAAAGTTTGTACATAACATTCACATACATAGCTAATAGATGATATGAATGGAAATTTGGTTATATGTATATCATGCCCAATTAAAAATGGTTCTCTAAAAACAATACTTATTTTGTTCAGTTTAACCCTCATACAAAAATTCTCAGTTATTTTGGTAAAACCTATCATTAGATCTAGGGGGGGGGGGCTACACAATGTTAAACAACATACCACCTCTGTTTCTGGGCTGTTGCTTTTTGCTAGCAAAATCAAAATACAACATTCTGCCTTCTAGCTCTATCCCTTGTTTCTCCTCCATAACAGTTTTCACTTGTTCTGGACTCTCCAGGACTACATATGCAAACCTAGAGAAGAAACAATATTTTAAGTTTTCATGTATATATAGCAAACAAAATCTTTCAAAGATAAATTGAACTTTCTCAAATGCTATCAAATTCTGATTATAGTGGACTTTCTGAACTGTGGTACACTTACCCTCTGCTCCTACCATCTGACATTGGCAATCTGATTTCTTTTGCATCTGGAAATATTTCTGACAAATCATCTTCTGTCACAGTGTAAGGAAGGTTCTTCACAAACAATGTCCGATCAGTTTCTGTTATAAAAAAAAAAAAAATCTTAAAATACAGATTACAAATATAACTATTCTTCTAATCCTAAAGTTAGGTGATGTGCAAAGTTATTCCAGTATTTATAACTCTTGGAAATGTAAAAATTTCAAAATGCAGGCATTTCGTGACTGTGTATGCAACATGAATCTGATTTCAATCTGCCCACAAAGCAATGCTAAAAAAAACTCAGGTCTGTAAAATATCTGCCAATTGTCCTTCAAAAGACCCAAAACTATTTTGTGACTATACCCAGGGAGGCAAGTGACAAAGGAAAAAAAAAAAAAACTGAGGCTTCTAAACGATTAATTTATTTGAATTTTGACACCAAGTCTGGTTCCCAATCCAATAACACTGGACAACAAGGCAACTTTTTGTCTGCCACCAAGCAAAATGTGGGGTAATCCTAGCTGTGTTTTGGGTGCTGATTCCAAATCTGAAGTCAGAATTTGGCCAGGATGTCAAGTTTTTTTAGATATGCATGAAGAGGAATTTCACCACTAATGCTATACTAACTTATGTTATATGAACTATATAAAGCCTGAACAACAACATTTGGTAGTCAAATGTTTAATGTGGAACATATTTGCCATGATCAGACAACAGATGCATGAGAAAGACTGATAAAAGCGGTATGGAAGATATGGAACGCATTTAACTCACATAGTAGGTACATTCCAAATGTTCAAAAATGTTTCACACTTGTTCTTGCGCTTATGTGGGGTATCAGTCTCCCTTTGGAGGAACCAAGAATTTGCCCAGATATCTACTTTGCATCACCTTGGTCTTGGCAGAACCTTTCACCATGCTCATCACTGACAACCTCTAGATTGGTTAAAAAAATCAAGATGCGAATGCAGAAAGTGCATCTTTAGGGACATCCTGGCCCCGATTCGCTAATACACCATTAGCATGTTTTCCACCTACTCAGCATAGTGTTCAGTTCTATCATTACCAAGAAATTTATTTTAAATGTACAGAACTGCTTCCCATGCTGCAGACTCCAATGGGTTCAGCTTATTTTTGAACACATCATCACGCACAAGTTCTCGAATTTCAGGCCCCACAAAAATTCCTTCACTTTTGTCAGCACCAAACCTCTCCTAGGTACTTGAAGCCACCATCTTTATCCACGGTTTTGACAAAGTTTTTCATAAGGCTGAGTTTGATATGAAATGGCAGAAGGGTAGACATTTTGACGGTCTACCAATGGCATGTTGCACATTGTACCTGCCAACTATAGGTTCCTATGGCAAAGGCCAGTCTTTTTGAGTGTAATGGTTGGCATCAGCACGGCTGTTCCAAAGACACAAAAAACACGTTTTGTGTACCCTAGCTGCAATCTGAGGAGAGAAATAACTTTGAGATTACCACAAATTTTCCACTTATGATCCAAATAACTAGTCACTTTCAAAAGGAGTTCCATCAACTTGTCTTTTTCAATCCAACTGCATGAGCTATAGGAACCGAAGGTTTTTGGCTACCATGATGTAACAGTGCATCTTTAAGGCTTAGTTTGCTAGAGTCCATTCAGTCACATGTTTATATCCCAGATCACTCACAAGACCGTTTATATCAATACAGAAACAAACACCATTATCTACTCAAAAAACAACAGCCAGGTTTGTGATGATGATCACGGAAATGCTCATACCTTTTTGTAAAAGATTTCATTTCTTCATTCTAGAGCCTAACACTTCAGCTTTCTCCTTTGACAGTGATAAATTTTTCACCAAATCATTGAGTTCTTCTTGATTTAGCAAGTGCAGATTTTCTTCATCCAATGCAGGCCTACATGCTGCATCAATAACAGTATTATCGCACTGAACATCTGAACTTTTGTCACTTTCTAGGACAGCTGCTGCTGGAAGAAGCGGAACAGGATTTTCCATGTAATGAGGGACCGCTTTCAAGTAATTTTTTTAAAACATCAGCCATAACTTTAAAAAATGATGTCCTAGAGCAAAATGGTTTTTCAGATTTGAAATCAACGTGCTAAGTATTACAAAATCATTGTTTTCATCCCTGCCTGCTGCCCCCAGTCAGTGGAGAAATCCACCATGCTAGAAACACCAATCTTTGGGTCGGTGGACTGAAAAGACTACCACGTTTAATGACTACAGATGACAAACTTTGCTTGAAATCTTTTAACGTTGGATCCCATCACACAATGCAGGTGGATAACGCACCAGGTAAAGTTGGCCACACAAGTAGGTATATCAAAAAATTAACTTTCAGTAAAACAGTGATATAAATAGCCAGAGGAAGTGATAGCATAAAGTTTCAAATTTCCTCCCAATAAAACCTAATGTAAGAAAATTTTGCAGGATAGCACTACCAACATAACTGAACTAGGCATATATATGTATATATGCAGGCTGTCTCTCTAAACTGAAGATTACCACCAATATAAAAGTTCAGTGCTAATCATTGGCCCTAAAGCCGAGTTCAGCAGGTGAGTCTAATTAGTGTAGGTGAGACTGTTCTATAAATTTTTCAGCAGAGAAACAAGATTCAGATTGCATACAGATGAGCAGCTCTAAGGATTTACTCAAACCATTTCCATTGCTATTCCATTACTAAAAAAAAAAAATTCACAAATTGCATTACTTTTCACTGATGCAACATGAAGCACCAAAAAGCAAAACAAAAAATTTTTGTAAACATTTTGTTTGAAATTTAGAGCTCAAAGAAAGTGAAACAAAACAAAGCCATTCCAAATTCTAAACAACATTCAACATATCAACCAAGATGAAAATAACCTGTATCTCAGACTCTAAACCAATTCTCTTACCAGTAATTGTGTTAGCTCTTACCAGAGTCATTATTTGTAAAACTTCTTGGATGACTTTTCTCTATATGGATAACATTTCCTTTCAGTTTTGTTCCATTTAGTGCCAGTGCTTTGTCCAGATCTTCAGGATCAGCCAAATCCACATGAGCAAATCTAAATCAAGTTAAATAACATTTCTAACTAAACTTTCCAGGACAATAAATGCAGGGCTTAATGCATTAACAGGAGACTGTCCAAGCTCTGGATGAACAAATTTAAGACTATATGGAGTCTTTTCAGCAGTGAAAACTTTTGATTACTTTCTTTAACACTTCACAATAACTCAGCACTATTAGTTTTATTATTGCATTTTGGCTTTCACATTAAATTAATTTTAACTTTTTTCAGAAGTATCCAAATATTTATGAATGTTTGCAAGTTTCATTCCAGCATGCATACTTTATATTTGTGTAGAAAATTGAATATTTTCAAATCGTTGAATTCTCTTCTATATAGTATGTGTATGATGGCAGAGCAAATTTCCAAGTTAACCCACCTAGTAATTTACAAAGATTTTGATGTTATTTTAATGGCTGTTTGCAGCTGAATTCTCCAAAGAACATTTAAAAATTAAGTAATTTACGAGTTTCTCGGGTTCTTTCGAACTTCAGCAACTTCTATCCCATTCTTGTTCAGAAACTTCTCCAACTTGCTTTCATCAATGTCTCCAGCTAGGTTATTACACATAATTGTAGTTTTTTCTTGCCCTTGTAAAACAAAAACTCATTCAAATTATTTTCCAGTTTTTTTTTAATTTAGAAAAATAAAGATCACCTTAAAGTGGCAACTAAACGTGTTAAAAAAGAAAGTTACCTTTTTCTATTTTGGCCTTTTTTGCAACAGTTTCCTTCTGAACCATCTTTCTTTTCTTGCCATCTGTATCTTCAGCTTCTGTTCAGATAAAAAACAAGCTTGTAATTATTTATAAAAACTAGAAACCAATAAGTTGATCTTTATAATTATTTGTTGACAAGAATTACTACATGAAGCAATGCATATAAGCAATTAAAAAGTCAAAAAAGCATGATCATTCCAGTCATTTAAATCTTACCATCACTTCTTCACCTTCCTCCTCATCCTCATCTCTTCATCATCGTCGTCGTCATCTTCATCTTGACCAGCTTTTTGCTTAGTGCCATTCAAATTCTTGTTTAGTTTTGGAACTACTGTCTCCTCCTTCTTCACTTTGCTCTTCGTCATCGTCTTCCTCCTCCTCCTCATCATCGTCTTCCTCCTCCTCGTCACTCTCCTCCTCCTCAAACCACCTCTGGTACCTTTTTGTTTTTAAGTTTTTCTTTTAAAAAATAAATTTTTTTTAAAATCAAACCTTTATTCACAAAAATCCAATTTTCCCCAAGGTACAAAGTAGAAATTTAAAAAAAAAAAAAAAATTAACCACAAATGTCAAAGTATCCAATGGTACTGTACAAAACAGGGCAAGGATGTTTAGCAACTTTGCAATTTGCTTTAAACTCCAACTTCAAACTGCATTGAGAAAAAGCAAAAACTCTTACCCTTTTTACCAGGAACTGAAGCTTGTTTTTTTGCAGACCACTTTTTTGGGATTACAGGTTCCTAAATAGCAAAGGAATGAAATGTTCTAGTCACAAAACTGTCAACAGATGCAGAATTTTTCCTTATACACAGAACTGTTTTCAAAAAGATATTTAACTACAAGTAAACATTAATACCCACTATTTAATCTTTAATTTTTTATAATAAACTGCAGAAGAATTGATCATTCATTCTTCAAAAAATAATTTAGAGAACTTAATCATAAATATGAGAACAGGCATCATGCAGTGTTTTTTTTTTTTGTAACGAAAAAGTTGTCGGCCCAACTCTTTTCCACAAAAACATTTTAAAAATATGAAAACTTTCCTTCAAGTATTTTAAGAGCTTTTTTTTCTTTCAATACACTGATGCCTACACAGGGTAGACAACCTTGGCGATAGTGTAGTGTTGTGGTTTGCCCACAAAGAAACATTCAATTTTGCAACACAAAGGCCATGACACTCCTGACTTTGGAGGAAAACATCCAGTCAGCTGGCAAAAAATGAAAGCAAACCATACCACTCCAGTAATCTCATCACTGGAACCAATTTTAAGAACTTAATTCTGCAGCATTACCTCAACTTCCATATCCTCTGAATCCTCTTCATCACTTTCATTTTCTGAATCTTCAGGTTCAACATGCTTAGGAGCTTTGACCGGTTTTGCAACTGGTGATTTGGAAGTTTTCTGAAAACATTTTTTCATATAATACAACTCAAAATTTTCAGTAAAATTCATTTTTTTTGGCAGCTATAAAGAACTGACTAAACCTGACTATCCCATTAAAAAAAAACAAACATGCATTATATGATCGCAATTCAGCTATTCAAAAATCTGTGTATACAATTTAAAATTCACCATCACTTAATTTTGAATAAGATTAACTAATTTTCATGTTTTTAATATCATTTTGACTTTTTGGAATGAGCTTTTCAAAAATCGATGTTTTGCTTGTTGATATCTAAAACAAACCCATGCATCATGAATGGTTTGACTCTC
Organism: Nautilus pompilius; assembly: GCA_018389105.1. Taxonomy (NCBI): domain Eukaryota; kingdom Metazoa; phylum Mollusca; class Cephalopoda; order Nautilida; family Nautilidae; genus Nautilus; species Nautilus pompilius. The sequence continues at coordinate 60,920 of JACATO010001369.1, read as the reverse complement.
CTGGACTATCTGAAACTGATATAATCAACTTGAATGCCAAACTGTTAGTGAATAGCCATAAAGATTTATATATTTTCAAGTTTTGAAATTTTCTGAGTAGAAAAAGAGTTAAAATGCATTTCTTGCTTAAACCATATGATTTATCAAGCAGCATGCAATAGCAATTGTAGATTTTTTTTTATCGAATCAGTTTTCTTACAAAAAATGTATTTATAGAGCAAATTTAGTTTTAAAAGTAAAATATTTATTAAGAAATGAAGACAAAAAGGCATGAAAAAAAAAACAAGCAGAACTCAATTGAAAATATTAACTTCAAAAACAGAGTTGGGAAGATGCATTGCCAACCATGTTCAAACTACAGGAGATAAACCACCAGGAAAACAGCCAAAGGAACAGATATCCACTATAAGATGTAGATTTAGGTGCAATCAAGTTGTTTGAAGTGCAACAACACGTGAGATTGATTTTGTTATTTGAGCATTAAATTTGTTAACTGAATAATACTCATTTCTCAACCCTAATCCCATTTTACATGACTGCAGAAATTGAGCTTAAATGCTGACAAGCAGTCTTTGAGCAGTTTTCATTTTTAACCTATCAAGGAACATCAGGAACAGCACACTAGTGTAAAAAGTGCTATTTTTCTATTTTAAAAATGTCAACAAAATTAGTAGTGAGGCCTCATTTAACACAAATCCACTTTACACAGCAACATTTCATTATAGCACTACCCCCACCACGAGAGGAACAGTGTTTGATATTCTGTGATAGCTAGTGTGCAATCACTTACCAAACTGTTTTTATCCCTTAATAATAATGGGCCCAAAAAGAAAAGGGTGAGGGTATTAGTGCTTCAGCAACGAAAATGAAATGTAGTAGTCACTCTTTAAAAGTAAAATTAAGTCATTGAGTGATTTGAGAAAGGTGAAAGGCTAATGATCTCACATGTGATAGGGCTAAACAAAGCAACGTGTCAGATTATCAGTTCAAATGCAGATAAGATAAAAGCAAGTGGTCTGTGCACTACATCAGTGAGTGCCACCAAAATCATTCATAAGTGGTCTCACATAATGGAAAGGCTTTTGGGTACTTGGATTGGGCACCAAACGAAGCAAAATGTTCTGTTAAATCTGCATGTTATAAAGTGCAAAGCATTGAGTTTGCATGAAACACTGAAGAAAGATGAAAGTGATGCGAAACCTTTCCACAAAAGGACGGTTTTTCCATTTTAAGAAGTGGTTTAATCTACAAACACAAAAGTGACGAGCAGCAGCCATGGCTGATATAAAAATGTAACCAAAAGTTTCTGTAGTCTGCTGGTTGAAATTACATAGAGCTGGTGGTTTAGCCCTAAGCAGGTGATCAATGTAGATAAAACAGGATTACATTGGAAGATGCCAAACAACTCTTTTCCAACACGAGAAAAAAAGCCCCTGGATTTAAAGCCACAAAAGATCTATGCACTCTTCTATTAGGAGGTAATACACAAGGAGACTTAAACTTAAAACCTTAATGGTGTATCATGCATGGACCTCTAGAGCTTTGAAAGTGTTCAAAGGAAATCTTGCTGTTTATTGGCGTAGATTTATCAGAAAATATCAAAGTCCTATTCTTGCCCCCAAATACAACCTCATATGGATCAAGGTGACATTTGAGGCTTTTAAAGCTCCTTATTTATGCTGCACCTTAGACAAGTTAATTCACGACACTAACAGCGAGAAAACAAACAAAACAGTTTTGGTGAAATATTAACAAAAATCAATTGACATTATTGGTGAGGCCTATCAAGATGTGAAGTCTTCATGTATGAACACTGTAGGGTTCAAGGTAGATGAAAGCACTTCCAAGGTTAGAGCTGCAATTGTTTTTTAGCCAAAAAAGCAGTCTTTGATGAGGTAGAAGAGGAAGATGTGTCAGAGTTACTAGACTTGGACAGAGAACTTATGCAACTAGAAGAAAATAAAGCAGACAGCATTAATGAAACCAAAGAATCCACACACATTAACAATGAAAAGATTATCCAAAGCATTTAGTTTATTGGATGAGGCTGATTCTTATCACCAGCATAGCTAAATCCCTTAACCGTGCCATCTTTTGTTATCACCAACTTTGTAAAGAAAAAAATTTTTTTTGAAGTCTAAGCAGTTATCAATCAAACTTTTTATGAAAAAAAAAATGAGAAATTCCTCAATTTGCTATTCCTTCAATCTAAAAAGGCTTGGCATACTCCCAGTTTTCCTTCAACATCAATGGCAGTGGCAGACAATGACGACGATGAGTAATGGTTGTGTACCCTCACTTTCACCCATCAATACATCAGTGGAAACAAAGAATTAAAAATTTTTAAAAATTAGTTTTTATTTTATCATTAAAATATAATACACTGTAAACTCATAATACCTGTTTTGTTATTTTTCATTTCTTTCTCTCCTGTACACATCTCTACCTAATTACATGTAGTCTTATAGAAAATCACATTTAACATAAGATTTCACTTAAAATGTTTTTCAGGAACACATTAATCGTGTTAAGACTTTACTGTATTTATGAAACTTACTACAGCCATACTTGGGCACTTACACAAGGTCACAGAACTTGACAGAATTCTTAAAACATTATCAAGACAATCACTACAACAAAATCATGGACATCACAAGCAACAATACTTTAAAATTAGATTTTTTAATAAATGTGCATGCTTTTGAATGGGAATGGGTAGCTCTGTACAACATGCATCAACCCAACTTTAACCTCAAATAGTCTTCAAAAATATAATGCAATGTTTTATGTACATCCCTTTTTAAAATCTTGGAAACCAGATTTTTAAAAAATCTACCTCATGCACCAGTTTATAAGCACATTTTCACCAATATATTTCTTTCACAATCTTCAGTTTTGTTTATGTAATAACCGACTATTTTATCAATTTTGGTTGTTTTAATGTTTTCTCTATGATACAAATGCAGTGGTGTGCAGTATCTAGCAATGAAATTTGAAGTTTAGTCTAATTGTGACTAAATATAAAGTATGCCCCGAGAGCTGAATGGTGGCATCTTCAAATATGAAGGTCTCCAGTAATGTCCATAATTTTCTTTGGGAGCTTGGCAGGTTTTACCTGTACATTTGAAAAGAAACTAATGCCCAGAGGAAAGCACTTATTTGGTGCTAGGTGGGGAGGGAGGGCACTACACCAAAGAGCTATTCCCAACCGAGAATTGCAAAAAAGGGAAGTGGGGCCAACAGTATTCCAACAAATTACAACTCATGTTAAAGTGCTAACAGCTTTCTTTTGATGCAACCACAATGAAAATTCTGGGCAACCACTTTTGAGCAGCATTTTTTTTACCACAGAAGCCATTTCATTAAAAATTCAGAACATTTTTAAAGTTTCTTCACAAAAACGGAATGCTTAACACATGAATAGCTGCAGTTAACAAAATCATATCGCCATACACACTTGTTCAACAAATTTTATCAGGGATAATCATTTTCGTTTTATAACGATGCACGATTTAACGGGCATAAGGTCTACGAACCTGTAGCAGCCATCTAAAATAGATCCACCTGCAGTTCTTCTCCACGTCACTTTTCGACACTTAGCAAATACTGCACGCAGCTTACGTCCGTCAGCCATACTTGTTTTGCCCCCAGATGGCGCCAGAAAATGGTTGCCACCAGATACCTGACGTCACGCTAAAGTCTTATCAAATTCGGAAGCGATTTATCAAATGCAGCTTCAGTACCGGCACCGCATTAAGACATTATTCAAAAGCAAGTTCCTCGCCACCCGTCTTTAAGTTATCCCCCTTCTTAGCGCTGGAACAGGCGTGCTCTCGAAATCGAGACATGCCATTCAAACCTAAGCACGTGGCTTTCTTAGCACGAACTAAGTTAACGGAAACAAAACTCATCCGTAACCGAAAGTTTACCATCACCAGAACAACTGACTCTTGGTCTCAAAGCAGGCAATTTAATTGTACACCTGATTTCCTAAGTTTCGGCTTCGGGTGTTAATGAAAGACAATAATGACCGGACTGTTCTTTTCTTCACAATAAACGAGCCTCCTAGCTGGTACCCAAATAATTTATCAAATAAATTCGTATTCTGAACTCTTACAAACAAATATTTCCTAATGAAATAATTTATTGTGTCTGTAAAATCACACGCTATCAACTGCTACATCCCGACCCCTAACCCTTCCAACAGATGGGACAATATAGCTACTTGGCGCGGTACTCGATGTTACAAAGTAATGAATTTACACACGAGCTCGCGGCAATATCAGAATCTTTTAAACGGGAATTGGAACAATGACGCAGTTTACACCAATGGAGGTTCCGATAACTGTGTATCCAGCTCGAAACCGGTAAAAGATACAGATTGCACAGGGAAAGATGGAAGAACAATGTCAGCGAAAGCGCAAAATAGGATTTTTTTTAAAAAATAAATTACGGTTTTTAAATTCCCTCTCAGAAGTTAGCCCCGAACTCGTGCGGGCGATCGTTATTTTTAAGAGCTTTTACACTTCTTAGAAAATTCTGGTTTTAAGCGTCTCGGCGTTTTAAATAAACGTCTGCGAAACCGACCAACCAGCCGACAGCACGAGACATTTAAAGATGCTGGAAAACACAGGGACCGGCAAAACGGCCGTAATTTAACGAAAGGGTTTTCTCTATCAACCGAGTAAGGCGCGAACGTTATCGATTAGAGGTATGGGGACATTCGCGGGTTGGACGTCCTGGCCAGCAGACGGTAGGACAGACACCACGTGGGATCCCCCAGTCGCTTTATACTACCACACACACACACCACACACACAAATATATTAAAAAAGCAAAAACCAAGAATAAACGTAATTACGCTCGATATGCATCAAAATTAAATACGCAGTAACTTACCTTCCCTCCCTTGACGACTTTTAGTGGCATTATTTTCGCAAATAACTTATCTAAAATAGCCGCTAGCCGTGAAAGCAAATTTCGAGAACCACACCGCACCACTGCACAAAATGATGATGGCGCTGAAAGAGACCGCGTGGTGTCCTTCAGTGAAGCTATTTTCCAAATATTGCCTGTGTCTTTCGTATAAGTCATTCTCTTGTAATAGTGTAAACATATTAGATTTAAACGTTAAAATATTTATTAAATCAAATGTACAGATATATTTTAATTATTTTTTAAATTAATATAAAAAAATACGAAAATGCGGCAAAAAACGAGGCTGGCTTACAGTGTTCAGGTATGTTGGAGTCTCTAACGATCGAGAGATGCTGGCGAATAAAAAAGGAAATGGATAGTATTCTTTCAAAATACTATTTAGTTGCAGTTTCAAAAATAAAATAACACATGTACATATTCAATACATAATAATTTCTTTTCTTCCCAAAACCCTAAGGCAAGAGATGGATACAGAAATGAGCGAAATGCAAGCCCTAAGTCAGTGCCAGGGGAAGTGTAGTATCCACAAAGAACCAGCCTCCGAGCCCAAGAACAGTTGTCGGTTAGGGGGGGTAGTATTAAAGTTAATCGTTTACGGAAGTTGGTAATCCATATTTCAAACATTATATTTCTAAAGAAAAGCTTAACATTCGCTGACGTTTTAATCGGTGGATCTTTTAACAAAATTAGGGGGCCGGGGTGGAAAGGCTACCCTGGATGCACGTCCGGAGACTCGTTTAATATTTAAACGTTCCCCCTCCTGTAGAAAAACTTGGTGACTTCAGCAGTTCTACATACAGTTCCTATGCCTCTAACTAAACGAGTGAAATGTCATTGAATTTCTTGTGAGTTATCAAATATCTGTTTGCGAGTAAGGACATCTCAGATTATTCAACCTCACTACCATAGTTGTTGTCTGTTTTTCAAAAGCTCTTTTGAAGTCATCAGCAGTACTGATATATTTGGAAACCGTTTCTTTTCCAGATTTTGATGATGGCTTTAAAGCTGCTCACACTAACCAGTCAATGGCTAAAAAGAAGACTACAGCATCAGATTTCACCTCATCATTCGATATGCTGTCAAGGTAATCATAAGCATGGCTGAGTCAACGAATAGTCAATCTTTGTACCAGTACTCGAAGTTATCCTTTTACCTATTTAAGCAACATTTTATTCAGTTATTTTCTTTTCCAGTAATAAATAGAAACTCAAATCTCTCACCACCAAACAGCCCTGCAATACCTGAAAATAAGATGCTTCAGGAGTTGGTATCTCTAAATGAAGTACCTGAATAAGTAACACCTAGTGATCTTGTTTTATTTGATTACTGTTAGAGCGATTTGTGTTGATGCTGATCATAGCTGTATACTTCCATGTTAAGTTGGCAACTTGTACCTCCATAAGAGATTTACTGCATTTAAAAATCCACAGATATTAGTTGGTTGGCAATTGAGCATTATGGAAATATAAGAGGCAACCATGATTTTAGATTTTTAAATTCTGCTCAACCAACTGTGCCATGCTATGCTGACACATGGTTTTTTAAATGTCAGCTGACTGGCTTTTGTAGTAATATTAGTAGTATATATATAATGTGGACTCTTAGTTGGTAGTATATGTATATGGGAATCTCGCCAAGGGTGTGCTGAATCTCAGTGAAGCAAAGAATTAGGATTGGTGATCATCTTTGTGTTTATTAAATAGAGAAGTTCTTTTTGTAAATATATTTTTAATTTGCACATGATATCTAAACACCATAATATAAATTCACAATCTGCATAACTTGAGACGTACAACAGATGGATGTAATCTGTATTCAGTGTGTGATAACGTTTCATTTATAATATAATTCTACCTCTCAGTAAACTACCTTTGTGTTTAGGATTTTTTGTAAGCTCATTAGTTTTTTTTTGTGATGAAAGATGCAAATATTCTAGTTTTAGTTGGCTTTCCTTTTTGCTTATTGATACATTGGAAAAGCCCCTTAAAAATTTCTTGTTTATCGTTTTTTTAGTTAATATTTTTCATTCTGAAAATATTTTCAGTATTAAAAATGAAGAAGAAGTACAGTTCACAGAAGATAACACCTGAAAAAAAGATTGTGGTAAATAATTTTCCTTCCTTTAGGACTAAAAAAATCCCTGAATTGTTATTTTTAGAGCTATTCTATGCAGTTGTACTATTTTAGCATTCATGACATTAGCAAGGACTTTATGCAGAAGCATTATCAATATTAGCATGGTGAAAGAACTAAACTATTATAACAAATCCAGTAGTGATGAGAGTTCCATTGAGTGAAGGAGTATTAGTGTTGATGAAGAAGATGATAAATACAAGGAACAAACAGTAACAATCCAACTTTATCAGTCTGATCCATATGAGACAACTGGTAATAACTTTGTTGTTGAAGGTAGAGGTGATGACTGTAGTTGATATATGGATTCATTTTATTATGTATTTTATTAATTTATTTTATTTAAAGAAAATTATATTAATAAAGAAACGGAAGAATTGGATCTGCTGGCTAGTTGAGAAATTTACTAATAGTAGATTTTTTGCAAAGCAATGGAACTAGAAAATCTCTTAGTTCTCTGTTATACTGCTGAATAGTTAACACTCCATACACCATGTAACTTTTTACCTTACTTATACCATCCTGTGTGTGTTTGCACTTTAGCCTAGAAGTACTAGAATTTATTATATATCGAACTGTCTGCATAGTTAGTCAACAAACTTGTAATGAAAACACATTGGGTGAGAAATATGGTTTTGTCATTACAAAGGGTTATTCTTCTCACGCAAAAAAATGAACAACAAACATTTTTTATATTCTGGTTGAGGAGGACCTGCATATTTATGAAAGAAACTCAAAAATGGCTTTACATGTACAACGTAATGTTGGTCATCATCTGCACAACTGAGAAACTTTGGAAACTTGCATGCAAACCACTTCTCCCACTTAATCTCTGTGCGTTTTTCCACATGACCCTTTATCAGTTTCTCTATAAACTGGCCACATATGGTGTAAGTCGGCTTAGGTGTCATTTACCACAAAATGAGATTGCTCTGGCCATCAGGATAATTCAGGGACAGATGATGCAGACTATTGTTTTCCAGTACAATGTTCATTGCAGTGTCTTTTATAGGGCATAATAAATGGTGTTGTTAATCGCTTCATTTTATGGAGAGACCTCATTTAGGTCACCCAAGGATTAAAATCTCATAAAGATATTTTATCTTATCACTCTTGTCAAAATAAACCATTTTTCAACAGCACAATCTTTTCAAAATGACCTCCAAAGAGTAACAAACCATAGAATTTTGACACAGACAGTTTTGCAACAGGATTCATGCTAGTGATGTGGTCAAGAATACCACTGCTGGATATCAATAGCCATGAATACAACTGATGGTTGAATTGTTGGCATCATGTTCTTTTCGCCAACAAGTCCAGATTCTGTTTGGACATCAATGATGGATGGACCAGAGTCTGAAGACAAGCTGATGAATGATTTGCTAACTATGCCATTGCTGGGAAAAACCTGATGATATGAGCTAGAATCTAAGTTGGCTGAAGAAATGATCTACTTTGAAGGGAGCCATGACTGGTGTCTGATAAGGGATGAGATCATTATGCCTGTAGTCATCCCTCTGATAAAACAGCTAGGTCCTAATTTCATCTTTATGGAAGACAATGCCTATCTGCACTGCACTGTACACTTGTTAATAATGAACTTCAGGTTCACAGCATCACCTGCATTGTGTGACCTATATGATCTCTGGACTTAAATCTGAATAAACTTGTTTAGGGAGGCATGTTTTTGGTCCAAGTCTGCCCATAGTCTCTTGATCAGTTCAAAGTGGCACTAGTCAGAGATTGACATAACATGCAACAACAACAGCTGGATCAACTGATTTGGTCAATACCAAGACATGTACAAGATGGTATTGAATTCATTGATAGTTACATAGTCTGTCTGCGATTATTTTTTAGACTGGTGCCATTTTCATTTTGTATACTCATTTCAGACAGCCATTTTTCTTTTGTATAAAAAATTTAACTTAGTTTTAATTGACATCAAGTGTTTTTTATGAAGAGATTCTCTTCAACCAGAATATGAACATACATGAACATATGTTACAGCAATACAGGCTTGGAAATGCTTGTTGCTTTTTTTTCTTTTGTGAGTAGTATATTTACAAGGAAGGTACTGTCTTTGATAGCCTTTACATCTAAACTTGTGCTGAGTAATACAGATTTGTAAGGGTAATGGAGTACAAATGCTCTTTGGGTGGTATACAGAGAATTGCAACAAATTGGCTTCACATCAGAGCAGCTTGCTTTATTGTATGGTGAACTGCACACAGTTATTAATTTTGTTCAAAATATTTTTAAAATATTAATAAGACTTAACAATGTGAGCTTATTTTTGTTTATTATCAACTGAATAAAAGATTTTAAATTTTGCTACATTTTTTTTTTTTACTCTGAATCTGATGGAGGCTAGACCTTTAGTAGCTGTTTTTGTATACTGCTTCCTGTTTTAAACTACAGCAATGTCCAACATGTTTGTGTTACTAATATTGCCTAATTGTGTCTTTAAGGAATGAACTGTAACACACAAATTGGAGACCTGAATGAATATTTACTATCTTAGACACATTTGGATTTATGAGATTTCAGATGTCTACATCTATTCAGTATTTTGTTGGACCACCCCTGACTTGAGCAGGTGCAGTCCATTTGTCTGGTATCAATGCCACTATTTTTTGGAGAACTCTTCTCTATTTCTTTTCCACAATGTTCCAAACTGTTTTAATGTTGGTTGTTATTAGGTTAATATCAGAACTCTAGGAAAAGCTGCACCACCACTTTTCTCAGTAGGTAGGCAGTGAACAACAGCCACTAGGTATTACATGGTAGGCTAGGATGTTTATGGCACTGTTTGCTCTTTATTTATTATCCCTGCTTAACAATGTCTCAAAACCTGTAACTGTAAAGTATTCTCATATCATCATAAACCCTTTACTATGTTTGACCATGTTGGATACAAATTCCTGATTGAATTTATGGCCATGCCTCATAAAGACTCTGCTAGAATTTCCAAATAACTCCATTTTGGTTCCATTCATTTGACCAGTTTTTGTTTACCTTTGCAGAGTTCAGATGCTGCTACTTATTGGCAGATATGTGGTTTCTTGGAAGAAACTTTTCCCGTGAAGACTACTACTATTGACCTGTTTCTCAGTTTTATCAGTCACATGTACTCTGTGATGTTTCTGTGCCTCAGCATTAATTTCTGGTGAAGTTTTAAACCTATTGATTTAGAAATTATCTTAATGCAATCCTTGTGTTTGGTTGTCCTTCAAGGCCATTCCTTGGAGTACGATTACTCTCAATCTCTCAGTGGTTTATTGAACAGCTTCTTTTGAAATATTTGTGCTACTGACTATATATCAGGGTTAGGGTTGTTATTCTTAAGCAATGAAATGTTTTCAGAATGTATCTGACTGCATAATTCATTATTTTTCTCATATTGGCTATTTTATCAACCATACTTGATTATAATACCTCATTCACTGTTTAAAATGATGATATTATAATATCACATTCCATTTGAAATATTAACATACAAACTATCTGAGCCAGGGCACCAATTTCTCAGTTCACAGCCACCAACATTTGATGTTGTGCATGTATTCTCGTCACTAACAGCACTTTTCATGTTTTTACGATAGGTTTTTAATTTGGACTGACTCTTTTCTGATAATGTGCACCCACTGCTAAAACCTCATATCTGGTTTTCTTTTTGAAGTGAAGCCAATACAAGTGTCATGCTTATTTTTGTTAATTTTTCGTGCAATAGTTTGCAAATGTTCGAAAATGAATGCTGTTTGTAAACAATTTCCAATAGGCAAAAGATGTTTCTGATGTTGCAACGGACTTTTAATCATTTACCAAAAAAGATTAGCACATTGAGAAGAAATACACCTTAGGATTACAGGCATAACTTTATTAGAGTTAACTGAAGGACCATTGGATTGAAAGTCATCACCTATTTGCATTATCACAAAGGTTTTTTCTTAAGTATATGACATTTCTTTTTTAAAAATTAGGATGACTGAACTTTTAGTATAATTTTATATTTCTATTTGTTTAAGGTCAGTGTTGAAGGTAACATTGGCAGCGGTAAGACCTTGATGCTGAACCACTTTGCAAAACATCAAGAAGTTCAAGTAAGTGCTGAAAAGGAAACTGTTCAAAAAACATTTAATTTTTCAGTTTCCATGTGTTTCCCTTTACCTCACTAACATAATTACTCAATGGATTAGAATGTCAGAAAACAGGAGTAGAGAGCTACAGAATTAATTGCAAAATGAAAGTTAAAAAATACTTTGAAATAAAACTCTTTTTTGAACAGATTAAAAAGCAACCTTATCTTATGGTGAACACATATTTGTAGATTTTTAATAGGAGTCAATCATCATATCAGACATGCTACAAGATAATTTAAGAGCTGAAGATTAATGTTTTTATGAACTTGGAAATTAGGTTGATAATGGAAATCTTATGCTGCATATTTTTTCCAAACAAAATAAAAAATGGGAATGCTTTTATTATGATTTTACTGGTTTTCTTCTTCATTATCTAAAGCAGTGATTCTCAACCAGGGGTAAAAATTTACATGGCCGGGGGTAAATATATCATCATACCTGCAAATTAAGTGCTAATTCTGTAATACACTATACCTGGTCAGCCTGTATTAGAAAAATTACGGCTGGCATGGGCGTAGATCCTTGGGGGGATGCATTCCCCTTTGATGTAGGATGTACTATCTGCCATACCCACTAAAATTTCTTTGTTTTTGATAATAAAATCATGTATATTCATTCAGAATTTATGAATCATAAAAACAAAACTGTTCATATATTTTATCCCACAAAAATTTGTTCTGAAAAAACTCCTTTTATTGTTAAGATTTTATTTATTTTGTTGTCTTTTGATTGCAGATAAATTTCCTCCTCCTCTTAATAATAAAGTTGTTCCAGCATCTTCTTTTCTGTGCCTCTATGCCGGCTATACGTTTTCTTGCATGGGAGTAAAAGGGTAAATGGCGAAATAGATCAAGCCAAGGGGGTAAATGACAGAGGAAGGGTTGAGAATCACTGATCTATATGGTGGTGCAAAAGTTACACTACATCAGGTAAGTTACAGTAAACGCTTAAATTTTTGGCTATTAACTTGCAAGCACTTTTCCATTCGATGTACACATTTGCCCACTTAACACTCCAATGTTGACTGGTGCTCACTTGGATCTGATTTTCTCTTTCATTTGCTTTGTTTCTCGGACGGTCAAGAGGCGTGAGGCCTGGTGACATGGGTGGCTGTTTGATAAGACCTCGCCATCCAATCTATTTGTTTGGGAACATCGTATTTTAAAACTCTTGAACAATAGTTGCAGAATGTGACAGTGCACTGTCCTTTTGGACCACAGATTTGCTCATTGTGCCACTGGGATGTCACCAAGAATGGCTCTTAGGAATGTCTGCAGATATGTTTTACCTGTTACATTGCCATCAAGAAAGTAAGGACTATTTAATCAATCTTTCCATAATGCCAACCACCCCATGAAATCCTCTATTTTGCACAGCTTTTGCACCACCATGTGCACTTATACCTAATTTTATAATATTATTTGTTATCTGAATTTTAGTGATTTTCTGTGGTAAATAATACCAAATTTCATAATATATTTTAAGGTATGTTGTAGCATGTGTCTAGTCTTGCAACTGTTGTGTAAGGTTATATTGAAAAGACCAAAGCAAACACTTCCAATCATATATACTGTAGTTGTAATAAATGCAATTAATCTTTTTTAGCAAATATTTAACCATGAAAAATTAAAGATGTGTTTGTATTTATAATGTATGGCCTAAGACCTACGTGTGCCATTGATGATAATGTTTTAAATTCATTCATATCAAATAATTTAATAATAAATATATCAAACAATAAAATAAAATACCATTATGATTAATGTTTGTGATTGTCAAATTTATACAGCATTAATATTTTCAAAAACGTTTTTAAAGTGTTCTTTTTTTTCTAATCAGTGCCATACAGAAAATATTTTTTCTGAGTATAATTTTGAAGCATAGGCTGTGTTAGAGTTTACTGATGTAGGTAAACAACTTCATTATTTATTGAGCTTGTATCGAATGCCAACCAACTCATGAATGGTGAACATGCAATTTTCTTTGTTTATGTTACATGCGAAGGCAAATAATTACAGAAGGCATTTTCTCTTCCTCCCGTGAATAATTTTTAAGAACATACTTGACTCTTTATTTTTTGTACTAATGTTTTGTATTTGAATAAATATTCTAAAGAATAATAATAGACATTTCTTTTTTATGCATTTTACCAGTGACATGTATTTTTAAAAATAATAATAATTTAGAATTTTAGTACTTCTTATATAGATATCATTTATTTTTGTTGTTCTATTCTATTTTATGTTAATATGCCTATATATATATATATTTTTTTTTTTTTTAGTGTATAGAAGAACCAATTGATAGATGGACCAATGTTCAGTCTCAGAATGCTTTAGTAAGTCCTATTTCCCAAATTACTATGTTTGTATGTATGATGGACAAAAGAATGCAAAAATATATATAATCTTATATAATGTTTTCAGAACTTTTAAGGGTGCTTTAGATTTTAATAGTTTGGAATATTTTTAGAAAATCTATCTTTTTTATTTGTTAAAAATTGAAATGCTAGCTAAAACTAAAGTTAAAATTGCAAATACAGTCGATTATCAATATAAGCACTTTCTCTGGACCAGCACAAATTGTGCTTATATCGATGAGTCCATTTTTAAAAGGATTTCTTGTACATATTCATTTAGATAATATTAGAGGAATGTATAATAAAAAACATAAAATTTTATTTCTTCATAAAAATACATAAAATTGAGGCAGTTGACACAGTATTTAGAAAAATAATCTAAAATTTAAGATTGTTGCATGCACTTGTTTTGTATTATGTAACTTCAAATTGCATGTTGGGTGTTCTTTAACTCTTGAGTTGGTATACCATGTTTTTCACGAACTCTGTCGTCAAGCATAGAAAGTGCTTGCAGTGGAGTAGTTGATGTCTCATCAATTTCAACATCTTCTGACACTTCTCACTTCATTCAGTTCTTCAAAACATTCAAGTTGATGATCGCATTCGATAAACTCTTCATCCAATTTTGAGCTTTCTTCGCTTTTTAAAACTTTTCAAAATCTTCATTGCATTGAAGCATTTCTCCCTGATTTAATGACAAACATTTTCTGAAGAAAATTATCCCACGCAGTTTTTAGCATGAAAATAGCATCCAAAACAGTTACAGATTTAGAATCACTTGCAAGAAATTCATCCTGGCCACTATCTAAGCATGCAACCAACTCTTTCATTAACTGTTTGTGATAGTGTGCTTTAAGACAGTGAATAATCCTGGCATCCGTTGGCTGTATAAGTGACATTGTATTCGTTGGCAAGTAGACCCTACATTTGTTGTTGTGACTTCCTTATGATGTGCAGAGTACTGATCTAGCAGCAGGAGAATTTTCCTTTTCTCGTGTCGCATTTTCTCGTCAAACTTTATTAGCCATTCTGTGAATAAAGCCCGAGTCATCTAGGCTGCAGAATTTGATTCATATTGCACTGGAAGATTGTTTTTCTTGTTCTTAAAACACCTTGGATTTCGGCTCTTGCCGATCACTAGCAGAGCTGGTTTTTCAGTGCCAGTCATGTTTGACACCACCAAAACAGTCAGTCTTTCCTCCTTTTTTCCTCCACTGACTTCTTCATCCTTTCTGGCCAGTGTACCATCAGGAGTGGTCCCAAAATACAGTCCTGTCTCGTCAGCGTTGAAAATTGCCACCCCTGGATAACGTTGCAGAAATTCTGGCCAAACAGTCTTCTTCCATTCATTGGCCCCAGATAAGTCAGCATCCGCCTTTTCTCCATGTTCTCATTTGTAGACAATATTGAATCTCTTTTGGAACTTTTGTAGCCAGCCTGAAGTAAAGGTGTTTGGATGAAGATCTTCGGAACTACCATAGAGTTCTTGAGCTAAAGACCTAGCTTTCTCTATTAAAAGAGGTCCAGAGAGCTCTGCTTTCTTCTCCCTCATGACAATAAACCATTTGTACAGCTGCTGCTCCAGATCTGGTAACACGCCCTCTCGCTTTCTCTTTCGAGAAAGATTTCTATTTTGCAACCTGAGTTTGTTTAACTCCTCTTTGTTTCGCGACCATCAGCTAACCATTATGTGGTCAATGTTGAATTTTTGTGCAACATCACCTTTCTTTTCACCGTTATGAACCGCCTGAATAACCTTTAGCTTGAATTCTAATGTAAAACTTTTACGTTTTGAAGCAGTAATGAACTCTTTGCAGAGCATGCTTAATTAAAGGAATGATAGGCATGTCATGCTGTCACCTATAGATATCGTGCTCTGCGTAAGTGGTTTCCACCAATCAGCTTATTCCACACCATGCCTGCTTTTCGCAGACTTTCCAACTTTATTTTTACTGTTTCTTCCTGAATTCGTTCCACGATGTGCTTATTTCGATTTTGTGCTTATAAAGATTATTCCTATTAAAAATATATATGGAAATTTTTGGGACTGCCCGATTAAGTGCATATATAGATCATTATGCTTATATCAATCATTAACTGTAATTGTAAATGATTTGCCATTCTAATTTTTTTTTAAATTAAGATATTTTTTTAAACAAAATTACTGTAGGTAACTAATAAATCAATAACATTTTGAAATCACTATAATAGAAATTAACTTTGACTTAATTTTTACACCTGTTGATCAACAACAATACTAAAAATATTAAATTTTCACATTTTATTATTAACAAAACTGTAGATACTGGCAAGACTGGAAATATTAACTTTTACTAAAATTATTGGTATCACTAATAATATTTGTAGTTCAGGCAAATCTGATTGGCAGTTATTTGGAAAAATTTTTTTTTATAAACTGCAATTTATTTGCTGCATACTTAAATATTTTAATGAGATAAAAGCATTGTTTTGTTTAAACATGCACCCCTCCACCAAATACACGCACACGCCTCGGTGCCTTAATGTTGCTGGGTGTTTTTGTTTTCTTCCAGGAAGTGCTTTATCAAGAGCCACATCGATGGAGTTGTACATTTAATCTTTATGCGATGCTGACTCGGGTTCAAATATTACACCAGTTTCCATCTAAGGTTAATATTTTTTTTCTTTTTATTTAAAAGATCTAAGAAACTGCTTAAAATAGTTTCAAGCTTTATAGAAAATACTTAGCATTGGAAAAGTATTTTTTGATTGAATATTCTTAAATTGGCAGGAGAATTGAAATAATGACCAAAATAACCCTTTGTATACCATGTCACTTTTCACTGGTTACTCTTTGTGGAGAACTAGCTGTATATTTGATCAACACACTCCAAATATGGAGTTGAGACAATATGGATTTGTCATTAATGAAGAAGGTACCATATGTCATAACCTTTGGTAGTTGAGTGCAATGCAAAGAGTTAAACTAAGTATGGTCATGTAAAAACAACAAACAATTTGATGTACTATCTTCTAGTACTAGTTTAAGCTCCACACACTTGTCAGATTAGAGACAATTACGTGATATAAGTGTACTTTTAAAATTTTTTTAAAATTATTTCTTGCTGTTATCTGGATTTGTTCTTTTTGTTTTGTAAAGCAAGTGAGGATGATAGAAAGATCACTGCACAGTACCCGGTGGTGTTTTGTTGAGAATAGCTACAGAAGGTACAGTAAATTTTCATTTTTATAGAAAATCGTAGGAACCGGTATAGATTGTTTAAGTTGCCTTGTGCACCTGTCTTTTATCTGCCATAATTTAAAGTCTTTCCCATAATGCAGTGCTGTAGAAATCTCAATTAGGTTCTAACTATCACCACTTGCTTTAGAATATGGCTGAGGAAATGAAACACTCAAAGAAAAGAAAATACAAAAGTTCACTGGCAAAAAAAACCTATCTAAAAAGAAAATCTGCAACAGGAAGGAAACTAGTCTTGGATCTATTTTGGAAGATTGGTAGACATTTTACCAACTATTATGAGTTTTTTATAGCATTACATTGTGGAAAGGTTTTCTAAATTTGCAGTTAAAAACCAGATTTGGATTACATACAGTGCTACTTTAAAGGCTGGGAAAATGTTTGTGACCTGAGGCAGGTTCAGCAGTAAAGCTACTTCATGCAAAATGAGACTATTGATTGTCTTGATCCTTTTATGTGCTGCATACTATTTTTTTTAAAACCTGCTTTGAAGCAATTACAAATTATATTAAAGGAACACTAAGATCTGTGAATAAACGGGTGATTTATTAAGTAAATTAAAAAATATATTTCTTGAAATAACTAACTTAGGCAGTGCAGTGCTAAAGTGGTAGACTACTGGATTGCTGAGCTTAAGAGCCCATTTTTGAATAACAGTTGGAACTAGTTCAGTTGGGTATATCTCCCTAGCATGTTTTATTCTCATTCACTCTTCTTCACCAGCCAGCCATGTGGGTTTGCTTTTCACATCTGGGAAGATTTTCTACAGTAAGCATACTCTTTGTGTAGGAGACTGTTTCTTTTGGTGGATGCCTTATGTACCAGTGTCAGCTCACAGATTTGAAGACAATGCAAAATAACTTAACTATGTCAATGAGTTAAAAGGCATTTCAGTAAATTCAAATGTACAGTTACAATAGCTCTCCTGTCAAGAAAACCAAAAACAAATTTATCTTGATCATAGCATTAGTTGTGCAAGATGCTATTTAGTATGCCTTTGGTTATGATGGAAGATTGTATTTGTACCACTTCTGATATCACTACTATTTTCAGATTCACTTTGAAGTAGTCAAAAACACAAGACTGGTCTTTAAAGCATTGATTAAAAAGTATTTAATTAATTATTCCTTATGTGCATTTCATAATTTGTGATTAGTAACTTTAGCATTAAAATCATAAATAGAAGTGGCATGTTAAAACTGTGTGGACTTGTTTTTTTTTATTTTTAACTGTTAAGCCAAACTGTGCTAATACAATTTCAGATAATTCAGGGTTAAATTAAAGCATGACCTGAAATGTTTTCAAAGTGTCTTTACACATACATTCTAAAATTAAAGCCTTTAGCAGTTTGTTTTTGTTTTTTTTTAACTCAGTCAGGCAACAACAAAAGGATTTTCCAGTTTAATCAGTTTACTCTAACATTTTATAGTCTTCATTTTAGAGTTGGTTTGTTAAGAAGTTAATGTTGCAGACTTAGATTGAACAATTCGGTGAAATCTCATGTTTGTGTATGGATGTCTTAAATACCCATCAGTATTATTTCTCTTTTCACTCTTTTAGTGAGAGTCTAAATGACCTTGAGTATGCTGTCTTGTCAGAATGGTACGAATGGCTGATTCAAACCCAAAACGTACACACAGATCTTTTTGGTAAGAAAAAAAACCCCTCATTTTTTTTGGTTTGTTTCCATTGACTGACTTGCTGTATTTATTTCTTTTTTTTAAAATTGTCTGTTTACAAACCCAAAGACTTGCTTTGTTTAGTTTTTCTTGTACCACATTTTTCATAATAAAATCTAAAAGATGATCAATACAATTTTTGGATTCATTCACACTATTAACTTTATTCTGCAGCCAGTCAGGACCACTGGTCTGCTAGGTTTGGGACTGGCTCGATTTAGCACAGTTTCTTCTTGCTCTTCTCTTCATCAGCCAGTTGCATTGGATTCCTCTGGACACTCCAGTTTCCTCCCACTTCTAAAGATGAAAGGATTTTGCAGATACTTGTAGAGTGCTGTCTGGTCTCCACTACTTAAAAAAAATAAATGGTTATTTTCTAATATCAAATATGCTGGAAAATTAGCTAATTGAAAATTGACCACTGGTTTGGCAACTATAGATACTCAAAAGAATTTATTACTGTCCACATGCTCACAACCCTTAATAATTTTAAAATTTTTATTAGGTCCTTCTCAGATATCTAAACAGCAAAACTAAAGTCTTCTCCTTGGAACGTTATAATTCAGTTGTTTATGTTGGAAAAAGTAACTACAAACAATTAGTAACATTTGCTGGCTACATCCATCAAAGAAGTGTATGTGTAATGTTGCTGAGTTATCTTTTACACACTTAAATAGGTTTTCTTTTATGCAGATCACAAAGCTTTAGTGGGCTTTTTGTTTTTTCATGTATATCCAGTATCGGTAACTATTGATACAGACAGATAAAACACTGCACTATTGTATACTTAATCTGAATTAACTGTAGTTTGTGATGGTCACTCTGAAGAGTATTAATACTGGATGTGCTATGTTATGTATTCTGCCTCTTGCGAACTAAGAATTGTTCATTTCTTATACAAGAAACATATCAATTACTTCTCTCCAACTTTGTTTGTTTTATACAGTAACACCACATCAGCAGCATTTTACTCTCTTGTATAAGTCACACTGCTAAATAAAATCTTTTTTCAAATATTTTATGGTTTCTGTAACAAAGTTTGAGATAATTACTCAAGCGACACACATTTTTTTTTACATAAACTGAATTTGTTATTGTTGTTTTTATAGTATATCTGAGAACAGATCCAGTTGTTTGTTATAATCGAATAAGAAAGAGGTCTAGAAAGAAGAGGAACCTATACAGTTGGTAATGGATAGCATTTATATCTTTTTTCATTGCGAAACTTTTCCCTTCTTTTTAAATTTTCCCACTAGTTTCAAGCTTTCTAGAAGTCTTAGGTTAGTTAAGGGCTTCATCTATATACTTGTTAGTTTGTCATCATGTGTTGCTTTTTCTTCTGCATTAATAAATTTGATATTCTGAGCATCACAATAAAAAGATATACATTAGAACCTTTGGCTGAAAATAAGTGCAATATTTACTTTTTTAGAACTTGTAAATAATTCCAGAAAAGTGTAAGAGTTTTTACTTTGGCAAATCTTTACAGAAAAACTAGAAGTCTGGCTGAAGTTTTCACCTGATATTAAACATTAGATTTTTTTAAATGATTACAAGATTTGTCTCTCTCACCAGTTTTTATATGGAACAACAGACTTTGTAAGTTGCTTTAAAAATAATTCCAAAATGCAAACATGGATGGATGAAAACTCAATGCAGTTTTTATTCAATGTAATTGCAAGTTTAATTACTTACTCTTTATTTAATTATTTTTAAGGGCCTAATTAACTTAAATAATTACTGACCTATTCTGACTTTTAAGATTTTATGGGTATTGGACTGAATTATGTATGCATAGTGTAGTCATTTGTATCAGAATACATTTTTATTAGGTAAAATAGGGGACACACAAAACCTTAGAAAACCTAATACAAGTAAAGACCAAAAAAAAAAAGGTAAATTTTAAAAAATGATATCTTTTTTTTCTTTTTAAATGGTATATTGTTCACGTATGTTCATATCCTGGTTGAAGAGTTTAAAAAGTTGGAAGCTAAGTTAAATTGATGGGTGAAAACAAAATGGCTGTTTGGAATGAGCATGCTAAATGCCAGTAACACCAGGGGCTTGTACATGTCTTAGAATCTACATCAGTCAATCAAGTTGTCACTATGGTGTGTTGCACCACTCCCTGACCCAGGCCATTTCTAGCTAATCAAGAAACTGTGGGTGTACTTGACGACCACAAACACACACCCCCTAGGATCTCCCAGACATGTTGAAACAGACTTAAGTCTGGAGATCATGCAGGTCACCATGATGTGGACCAAGTGCAGCATCATCAGTGTGCACAGTGCAGGTGGGTGTTGCCATTCATAAAGATGAAATCGGAACCTTGCTGTCGGGCTGGAGAGACAACTATAGGCTTAATGGTCTGATTTATATTTGACAACAGTCATGCTACCCTTCCTAATGATTACTGATCACAAGACCAGTTCTTGGGTCAACATGAATGCCAGTCCACATCATCAGGCTGCCCCTACAAAACTGATCATGTTGGGTAATGGCACAGTTAATACACTGTTCTCCAGCTTGTTCATCGTTGTTAGAGGGATACTCAGCTAACTACATGTCACCAGCATAAAGCCTGTTGAAAACTGTCTGTCAAAATTCTATGGTTGCTCTTTGGAGATCATTTTGGAGAGAATGTGCTGTTGAAAAGCAGTTTCTTCTAACATGGGTAAAAAGATAATCTTCACAGGAGGTTTTAACTCTTGGGTGACCTGAACAAGGTTTTTCCATGAAGTGGGAAGTCTGATGATACCTTTTTATGCCCTAGAAATTATACTGTAAATATTGTACTTGGAAGCAACATCATTTGATGTTAGATGACACCTTGGCATTCCTAAACTAACTTACACTAAATGCATTTCCAGTTCATAGAGGAAATGGTAATGGGTCATGTGCAAAGCTGTACACAGATTAAGTGGGAGAAGTGATTTGCACATGAATTTCCAAGTTTGCTCATTTGCAGAGAAAATGTTTGTTGTATGTGCAATGTCATTTTTGGGTTTCTTTCTTCAATTTTTAACCAGAATATAAACACATTTGAACAATGTACTTGTTGGTTTGTATTTTTTTTTATAATTTTGCATGTACTTTACTTTAACAGAATGGTAAATATATTCAACATTCTTAATTGGATAAAATACTTGTAAAGTTTTCCAGCCAAAATATTTTTTGCATATATTTTAACTACCTTTTTACAGATTTCTTATTGTTTCTATTAAGTTGGTATCTCCTCTGCAACAGAATGTTCAATAAGGATTAAAATCTGCCCATTATTTTATCACTACTTAATGGATTTACTGTTGCAGCACCTGTTCTGCAAATATCTACTTAAAATGCCATAAGAAGTTGAAAAATATCACTTCTGTAATTTTGTTGGGTGGAATTACTGCTGACAGATGGATGACAATGATAATGCATATTTAATTTATCAGCATCTGTTCTTTCAAGTTGTGCTGCTTGCTGTTTGAATAACTTTTCATTTGTTGTTTTAGTCTTTCCTTCAAGATCTTCACAATTTACATGAAGAATGGTTAATCAAACAAACCATTGGTTATGTTCCAGCAAGAGTTTTGGTAAGTTATTGTGTTCTACATGGCAATGTTCATATGGCAGAAATATGTACAGTAATAATTAGTTTCCTCAGCTAACAAATATATAATCAAACTATTGTAGAATTAAAATGTACACATACTATTCATAATCTAACAGTTAAAACTTGTATATTTTGGTTGGCAAAATGACTTTAAAAATCAAACTAGGTTTGTTTGTACTCTGCAAATTAATGTTGAGTTAGTATTTTTTGTAAATGCTGTAGATAAAAAAAAGAACTCATTGAAGGAAAGCAGCTGAAGAAAAATAAGAAGAAGTCACGCTATGGAGACTTGTCTTCAGACTTAGCACTTTTTGACCTGGTAAAGAAACATGAACATTTCTGTGAATTTAGAAATACTTTTTTTAAGTATTAATTGTTTCTTTGAAATATCTAAAACTATCTACAACAACAACAAGAAATACAAGAGAACTTCAACTGCAAGAAGGAAAATGCAATTCTCTGTTGCCAAGCATGAGAATTATTAAATTAAATTAATTTTCTGTAATTCTTATCTCATTCTTTTTGTGCCACTTTTAATTTATTTATTGCAATGGTAGGTGGATTTCCATCTCAACTAATAAATATTTTTTATTCTAATTTGTTTCAACTTAGCTGCTTAGAGAATTTATTCAATAAATTATTGCAAATGATTTCACCAAACCTTATTGAAACAAAGACTGGAGCATATTGTAATTATATTATGAGCATATTTTTTTGATTATGACGATATCATTTAATAATGATTGTAACTCGTTTTTGTCAGTAAGAGTGATTCTTTTAACCATCTGCATACCACCACCACTATTCAAATCTGTATTACTCAGAGCAGGTTGAGCCATAGGGGCCATGACACACAGTACCTTTGTGACAACAAATCCTCTAACCCCATGTGTTTACCATTACAAATGTTGACTAAATACACAGCCAGCACAAATACTTACTATCTGGTATTTTTAGGCTAAAACTGACTTGGTATAAGGAGGGTTAAACCTTTTGACTCTGATTTTCATTAAATACCTATTATTGGTGTGTTTTTTGTTATTATAATTATTAATAACATTGTTATTAATATTTATAATACCAAGATTACAAAATCCTAGTCTTTTATTGATTCCAAAGCAGCACAACTGTATGCTACAAATATTAAATTTAATCAGAAAACCATCTTTCTTACACAAATGTCATGTTGAACATTATATATTATTGTTTTCTTTTTAAGGTGTTGGATGCTGATCTTGCTTGGGAAGAACTGATAAAAATATATGAAGAAAAGAAGAAATTGATTCTTTGTGATTCTATTTAAGAGAGAGAGGAGAGTGTGTGTGTGTGTGTTTTTAAATTCATTTATTAACTTTGACTGTGAGATTATTTATCAGAACAAATGTTGTTGTTGTTGCCGTATCCCAAACTGCACTCTACCTTTCATAGGCCAAAACTCAGCCAGGTGGAATAGGGGGAAAGATGGTGTGTGACACTGAAAACCGTGACCAGAATGAAAGTACCCAGAATGCTCCAACTTTGACCGACCCAACTAACATATTGGAAGTCCGTCAGCACTATAGTGGACTGGTTCAAGGAAATAAGTTCTTTTTAATGTTGGGTAAATGGGTCTTTAATCGTGACTGGGTCAGAGAATTCAAAGAAGATGTATATACAGCTAGTCCATTCATTAGTCAGACATTCTCATTTTTTAATATTCTAGTGAAACAAAGTACAAGTTGATACGGGCTTAGTACAAGCTGTTATGTATAAGTAAATGAGAATACTTTAATCTCAGAACACATCTAATGTTTTAATTACGGCACATGTTGTTTAAGTTAGATTTTATTATTTTTGGATTGATGTATTACAATATGTCTCCTAATTTTGTTGTTTTTGAAAGTCCTTGAATGTGAAAGGTGGTTGGCCAAAGTAAAACCCTGCATAGGTCATTCAGCATTGCTGAATTTTGTCATCGTTTCTTAAACAGAGCTACACTCTAGCATTTAGTAGGCATAACTCCTATCTGACATTAAGAATTAATACTAAGAACACATCAAACTAACTCTGAAGATTCTCAGATGGTAAACAGACATATTATTTCCATAATTGAAAAGTTCAGTGACTGGTCTGAGCTGAGTCTAGATCCATTTGGTTATTTTACTTCCCTAGCTTCATTTATCTTAATTGCATTTAGCAAGCATTTAAAACACTGCAGCAGAATCTTAAAAAAGAAAACCAAAAAACCTCAAAAATCTTAATTATGTTTCTTTTGTTTACCACTCTCTACAGGGGAGACTACCCTGGCAAGAAAGTGTAGTGCCACATTTATCTGCTAGAGAGTGTTTTCCTGCACCCTGCTACAAGGGTTCGCCACTTCAGAGACCTTTGAAGGAAACCACTTCAGAGACCTTTGCCAAACAGACTCTTAACCTTGTCAGTCCAGTAGCCAAACCATTGGGCCAGCTTACTGCTGACAAAAAATGTTAAATCTAATTCTTTTCCTAAGACACTGTTATAGCCAACAATGTTTCTACCTTAGATTAACTAATAAAACAAAATTTATGAAAATGTTATGTACATATGCAATCAGTTGTGATGCTGCCCTCCAGCTGTACAAACAGAGCTGCAGTTTTGATCAGTGTTAATAAAACACAACACAGAACAAGACGACCAGAGCACAGGCTTCACCTATGTAGATGTTTGAAGTTTCCCACTCGGAAACTGACTTGGTTTTGGTAAAACATCCGTAATGTTTTCTTCTTACTCTCCTATACCAGTCTCTCAGCAGCAAGGACTTTGGAAAATAAATTCCATATTGCTATCCCCATACATGGTGACCAAATCTTTAAAAAAAAAAAACATTTGTTGTTTGAATTACCTACATGGGCAGGTAATTATTTCTGTATTGTATTTATTATTATCGGTTTCATGACCATTAATGGTGGCATTTGTTCTTTACAAGTTGTCTCCCCCTTGTTTACATTTCGGAAAATGGAGGGTATGAGACTTTTTCGTGCTATTTGTTCTTGTTTTGAAATAAAACTTAAAATCATTTTGTTTTCTGAGGTCAGTATAATTATTGGCTAAGTTTACATACAAAAATTCTTAGAAAGAATGATACAGCTACTATTAAAATTAATGTATTTCAAATAAAAATTACATTTTGTGTATTTTCAAATTTGTCCTACTATGTATTTGATTTATAAGTTAACATTAATGTTCAAAATGGTCAGTCATACTGCCTGCCTACTGCATAGTTGCAGGTACAGTTTCACTCCCCAGAAATATGTCCATTATGCAGTGGAGCAACTCTCTCATGGTTGCTTCAGGAATTTCAAATATAGCAAAAAAAATTTGTGTACTCTGTACCTGATTGTGCTTGGAATGAGGGATGCTGTGGTTGGTATCCATGGCACTGATTGAAGATCATGTCATTGATATTCACTGTGTGTGAGTAGGTAAATTGATTGGGGCCATATAGCTCAGGGATATTGTGGACAGTAATTTCCTGGAAATCTTATAACTATATCTTAAGCCTGTGAAAACATTTACAGAAAATGACATTAGCATAATATTTTTATAATTATAAAGTTAAGGGAAGATGCTTCATATCAGATGTGTCCAGTTTATTCACTAAAAAAACATGAATGTTGTATGTTGAAGGACTGCATACAAAAACTGGACAAGCAGAAAGCCATTTGTAGGCTTCTAGTTTTTAGTTTCCATTCATCTGAAAAAAGATTCAAAGTGCTGTTTCTCATTTTGTACATTTGTCCTAATAAGTTGGTTACTCTACTCATTGCAGTAACAGTTAGTCTGTATCTGACTACAGTATTTTTGTATGTAAGAACATCTTTAATTTATTAAAGTACAGATGTCAGCCATAAATTTGCATATTATTTATTCTTTTAGTTATATGTAATCTACTTAGTGTTTAAGCTTAAGATAAACGTTTTCTTACTAGAAATAAGCTGAACGTCTGTCCAATATCCTGACAGATTTTAAACCCAGTCTAACAATATTTGGTGTATTTTCATATTTTATGTATTTGTATAAAGCTGCATAAAATAACCAGAAATACAAAAAACACCTCAACATGGACCATCTATTAAATCAGCTCAGTGGTTATTTATGATTCGTTAAAAACAGAAGATTACTTTGTTCTTTCTGGGTACTGTGTGGAATAACGTCTTCATTTTTCTTGTTTGCAGCGACTGACAGCAACTATTCAGAAGGTTCCAGATCGTTTCTCTGAAACCTTTGGATGCTATCTTTGAAATGGGAAATCAGTTTGTTAGGAAATAAGAGTTAGCTTGCTATAATTATGAAAAAAAAAAAAATTGTGATACAATGTGTTAAGGTGACAAGTTTATTTTTATTTCAAGCTGATCACAGAGTCTAATATCCTCGACCTTTAACCAGTACATCCAAGGTGCTGGGTTTTCATCTTGTTGCGACAGCAGTCTTTGTATTGCTTTAGCAACCTTTCAAGTCTAACAGAAGCTACAATATATACCCCTGTTAAGGTCATACAATTAATTTAAAGATTAAAATAGACATCATAGTTCTCATATTTTCTTGTGTAAACAAAAAACTTTGATATTTTTTTTTACATTTTTTTGGCATTGCCAGATATACAAAGAAAGATGCCGGCTTTGTCTGTGTCACTACTTCCTAATGTAGAATACAGTATTCTGCACTATAGGGATGAATCATTATTAGCTTTTGCATATAAACCATTGTTATGCTACATAATGGAACATTCATAATGTAGTTTCTGACTGTATCTAGTCCTTA
The DNA here is from genome assembly GCA_018389105.1 of Nautilus pompilius. Taxonomy (NCBI): domain Eukaryota; kingdom Metazoa; phylum Mollusca; class Cephalopoda; order Nautilida; family Nautilidae; genus Nautilus; species Nautilus pompilius. Next base: position 34,051 of record JACATO010001369.1, on the reverse strand, counting down.
TTCTGCCTATGTTATATTCATTCAGCTGTCCTGTTGGTAGGGCAGTCGTGGAATGCAAATTTGAATTCGTTCATGGATGCTAAATCTCCTTTCGTCGCCTCATATCCTTTGCAGACCTGTCTTTATTCAATTATTGTGCACATCAGTGATAGGGAAAAAAAGATTTTATCGATTAAAGGGATATAATCTGTAATAATTATCTATTATTTCCCCTTCAATTATTTGTACATCTAAAAATACGAAAATTTCCCAAATAATTCTGTACTCTCGAAAGATTAGTATGTAGATCGCCATCTCATAATATTGTTTGATATACTATAATTTGGTGGCTTCCTAACTGGAGGTAAAATCTTCAGTTAGACTGATTTACTGCACCTGGAATGTCACGAATGACAGGCAGTCTAGATCTTTGTGTAGCTTATCGCTTGAAGCATTTTTGAATGAAGATAATCCATCTGTTATACGAGATAGTTGGATTATATTCAAGAAACTTCTTTTCTGTTTTTTTACTAGAGCAGGTTATCCCAGCGCAATGGAATATCCCTTCTTTTTTCTTTTTTTCCTTCATTTCTATGATGAAAGTAGATTCTTAATCGACCATAAATCTCCAACACGTTTGCGTAATGACTGGTCGATAATTCTTCGAATCCCACTGAGATCTCTCAGCCATTTATTCCGCGCGCTACAGCTGGGGGCTGTTTATGAGAGGCAGCAGTACCTTTCCATTTTATTTAGCATACTGGACGGAAATTCCAGGCCATTCTGTCGAGCATCCGTGGGATAAAAGATCCGCCATCACGATCCTCTCCCTACGGCGAGGGGGGGGGACAGCTTCCGGGCCGCCATGTAGGTTCTACGCCACGTGTCGCGTTATGGCTGTTAATGGCCGCGGAAGGCGTCCCAATACGTGTGGCCAGCCCGTTGTATGGCGGGAGTGTTTAAAGCTGAACCCGGTGTTTTGTCGTGATTTTAAAGAGGGGGAATTCTTGAAGAAAAGGCAAAAGAGTAAAATATTAAATTTTATATGATGTTCACAGAAAGATTTGAAACATTTTGCATGCATTCTTAAAGATTAGTCTTTCGGAATACAACATGTCAGCAATATATGCCCAGTTCGAAACAGAAAATGCACTCATCCTATTAAACAATGCAATAAAGATATTAACTAAATTGTAAAACAATTTTACGATGATTGAAAGCATTTCATAGTATAAATTCTGGAACGGAACCAGAAGTCTGTAACATGATCTATTGAATCTATGCGATGATAATTAAAATTGGAAATATAGTAGATTGTGGCACGCGAAACAGCGGTGTCTGGGAATACTAAGATTTAAAGAAAGAAAAACTGACATTTGGAACATCAGTTGTAAATTATAGAAATAAAAGGCATCTGCAAACGGACTTGATCAAGTGACACTAAACAAAGTTGTTGTGGGTAACGTAATTTCTTATAAAATCATATTTCATTTGCCCGGCCCAGTCGTCGTTCTTGCCAAGACCAGGTGAGAGTAATTAATAATTTGAGTAAATTAAGGAAATGGTCAAGAATCGAATTTGTTTTATTTCTTTTTAACGATTGATGGCGCTGGATGTAACAGAAAATGGATAACGTAAACGACCCCAATAATGGAGCAGTCAGGGTACCATAAACGAGAGCCGATATCATGGAATCGAGTTGGAAGATGGAGAATGCAACCCAACTGTAATCGGGAAAAAAAGAAACACTGAACAATAGCGGGCATTTATTTCTACCAAACTTGTTGGAGTTTAGTGGACTTAACACGGAAACAATTAAAAGAACTGAATTCAGCGGAAAACAGACAGGTAGATCAATGAACCAGTCGTGTACTCGAGATACAGCAGCACACGATCCACTTGTGACCTGTATGGGGCTGGTCATTATTATGCAAAACAGGACACAACCGGCAACACCCGACAGAACTAACTATGAAGACGGTTAGGTAGCCTCATCTTCTAGAAGGTATTCCATTGATTTGAGATGATGTGGGAGAGGAGGGGATGTCAATTGTGACCCCTCCCCTCCTCCATTTTTATACGGTAGGGAAATCAGAATAGTGGACTCACGTAAACAACAGGTGTAACTCTCGACATTCTGAACCCCCTGGCGTATGTCGGTGTTTACAAACCCTTTCTTTTTTTCTTAAGTAACCTTCGGCGTGTGAAGGGATCGTTAAATTAGAATTTAGGGGGGGCTGTCTGATATTTCTGTACTACTCGTAATTGTATGACATTGTGACTTATCGGCGCTGTTATTTAAGGTAATTTCGGACTGGGAGAAATTCCTCGTTACTCAAGTTATTGGTTTCCTAGCAAAGACTGTTTCCTTCTTTCCATTGATTCGAACCATCTTGTCCCCCGACTTCTCCAAGTTAGTGCATCAGTAAATCTACGACTACAGTAAACCTATAACCTGGCGAATATTGTTCTACACTCATCCTTTCCCGCTCTTATTAAAAAGTCAGTAAATCATTACTTAGAAAAGATAAATACTTAAAAGATAAGTCTGGTATTTTTATTTGTTTATGTTCAAATGTTTTTCACTTCTCTGGTAAATATGAAGGAAAAGATGGCGAATGTACTATCCCTCCTGGCATACCGCCGCCTGACATGTTAGACGGCTGGGCACGGGACGGTGTGGAAAGTATGCGAGCCATAAAGAGAAAGATAGCAATTCGAGATGGTTTTTTGTTGTTGTTGTTGTTGTTTCTAATTTCTCTTTCTTCTTCAGATTAAAACGCAGAGCCTTTTCGGCAGAGAGAGTGCCAAGCTCTTCAGGCCGGCCATGTTTTTGTGCTTGAAGTCGTCTGCCCGCAGACGGATCGCGAGTTCCATTCGCCACCTGTTATCTCACCCATAAACACGCCCGTCGTGTGTTTTTTTCTATCATTTTCTAAAGCTTATTTATCGTCCACTCCCACCAGGGTCACCTATATATTCAGCATTCAGAAGATGCCCTTTTGTTCTTCCAGCCGAGCGTTCGCGCCAGCCCGTGAACTGGCAGCGATCTGGTTACAGCCCCAACCCTAACCCAACGGCCCTGACCTCTGGCGCCACTCGCGGAAGGCATAAATCTGTGTCTGTCTTGTTCTACTTTCTCCATATTTCCCCGTCGTTTTAGCTGGGGCGAACCATTACGATTTGCCAAAGGGTTTTAAAACGCGCTACACACTTACTGTTCAGTAAAATAGGCTTCAGCTGACCCTGCTGTCGCCACTATCCGAGTGCCTGCCGCTTACAGAATTAACTAGGTCACAGCAATTTATTTTGTTTCAAACCCTTTATTATTATTATTATTATTATTATTATTATTATTATTCCTAGTTTACTTCTGTAATAGTTCGAAAGTCCGCTCACGTATAAACGCCGAAGAGAAGCTCATTTATTAACGACATAAGTGGCAGATAACCCCTGGAGTTTTTTGTGCGACGATACAGCTTCCATTATTTCGGATTGTGACCTTCGGTGCATCTTTCAACTTCAGCTCGATTCCACCATAACGTTAGGCGTCAGAATACATTTTCCTCCTCGGTATATTTACGGAAAATGTTTTCCAGATTTTGTTTAAAACATGTTGTTGGGTTAGTTAGGGAGAATTGACGCTAGGCCTAAACACGCCTTCCCTTTACTTACCGGTTCTCACCGGTCTGGCGAAGTATAAAGCGCCCACCCGGAAATAAAGGGATCTGGTGTTTTAGTTTTGTATGTGCCTGCTCATCCAAATATTTCATATTATTTGCCATATATTGTTTGTTTGAAAAAAGGAGAATAGACAGGAGAAGCAGCGGCTTGGGCACCGTCTGTATAAAAAAGATTTTCTAATAGTGCTGTTGACAGTTAAAAATTACCGGGCATCCGAAAATATATAGAACCTAGGAACCCTTTCAGATTATGGCAGTAGGAAACCATTACGTAAACCGCCGATCACAGTTACCAACATGAAAAGGCGCCTTGTGTGGTGCAAGGAATGTAGACATTGGACTAAGAAGGACTGGCGAAAAGTGACACTACCCCCTCTTTTGCACGGATGGGAGAAGAGACATATTTGGAGAAAAACACGAGCACCCGACCCTCTTGTACGGTCCCAGCTATTCCGGTCTCTCTCTCTCTCTCTCTCTCTCGCTCTCTGGTGATGGAGCCGTGTTTTCGGTATGTTTTGCTGGCATGCCCTTGGCTTCTTTAGTCCCTCAGAAAGCCGAACGAATGCCAAAGCTTACCTTAGTTCATGTCCACTTCCGATCAAGTGCATCCGGCGATGCTTTACGGTACCCATGTAGTCTGTTCATGGTCTGAAGAAGATGATGTCCAGCTCAGGCAGCTCTTATGGCTAGTATAATCCCTGGACCTCAATGCAAATGTGTATATATATAGGATGGACTTAAAAGATGCATTCGCCATCACGATCCTTTATCTACCTCGCTCCATACATTACGTACAATATTAATGACTGAACCGGGAAATATTCCTCGGGACACCATCCAGAACCTTGCGGGTTCTATGTTATTTGGGGGAAAGATGGCCCCGCCCTTTATTGGTGAGATGGAAAATCGCTTTATGACCAAAAATATAACTGCTGAAAATTGAATGCGGTCAGTAAACTTTGCAATACGTTTTCCTGTTTAGACCGCCGCGTGCCAGAACGTCCACTATTGAAGCGGACAATAAATAACAGTGAACAAACATAATTTAGATATTGCTTGTACAAACTGATATATATATATATAATAGAGTGCATATATCCATCCTTAATGTCAGTTCTCCCAACTGCCACTCGATGATGTCTGTGCCTTTTTGCGGATATGGCCCCTGGATAACACTATCCAGGGGATTGGGTTCGAATGCTAAGTTGTAGAATTCATTGGAAGACGTTCTCGATGGATTCGATATCGTCGAGATGGTGGTTTTCGTAGGCGTGGTCTTCCAGCAAGTTCTGGATCAAAGGCATGTGGCTGTACTCCTTTCTCTTCAGCAGCAGGGCGATGATGGCGTACAGAGTCCCGCAGATGGCAAAGACCGTCAGAGACACCCAGGCTATGATGTACGACCAGCCATGCGACCGCTCTGTCGCCCTTGTGATATACTGGATACGGCGGGAGCACAAACGAGAAATGGAGAATTAGATTATAAAAGTATGCAATTAAGGAAAACGAGACCCTCACTCTAAATTCCCTGCACCCTAACCACTATCCCAGAATAGAATGTTGTTTGTTGGGTTTGTTTTTTTTAAAGATAAACTCGCTTATTAATTCGCATTGGCACATTTTGGTTTGTGGCAGGACTAACTAGTTTATTAGTCATTTGTTGTCGCCACTCATAAGCCCTCTGCTTTTTGAAAATATGTTCCATTTGTTGGTGGAACATCGGCAATGGGAGGTCAAAGGGCTGCGGGCTAACGAGGGCCTTGCAAGAAAGTCGTCGGGATGCTGTACATCAGGAAGAAATCGGGTAGTATAGGAGGTCGGCAGTTATCAAAACAAAGGCCCTCTCTTGATCTAGGCTAACCACATTCCCAGCCCATTATGAGGACGGCCGGCCACAGTTCTTTCGGTGGCGCAGGTGAGAGTGAGACTGGGCTTGAGACCGTTAGGGGGCCCGAGCGAGAATCACAGCTGTCAGCTGGAACAATTACACAACGAACCTTCCTCTGTTTTCTTTCTTCCTACGCGTCAACTTCCTTCCGGTTTGGTTTCTTTGTGTTTTTTTTTTTTTTTTTTTTTTTTTAAAATTTTAGGAAACTGGCGACTTTGTTGAGAACACGAACCGAGCCAGGGAGTGCACAGTCGCGGGTGTTTTCCTCAGACTCCAGCCTCATAAAAGTTCTCCCAGCCCCAGCAGTTAGTAGTGGGCCACGAATTACAAATCACTTTTTGTTGAAAAAAAAAAAAAATTCGCACATTTTCCCATATCGCACCTGATAGATGCCTTCAGTGACCTCCCAAAAATCCTGGTCCACCCCTGTATATTTATCTCTTTCTATCTATCTATCTTTGTTGTACCTCTCTATCACTATGAGAGAGAGAGAGAGAGAGAGCGAGAGAGGGGGGGAGAGATGGAGGGTCAGAGAGGGGGAGAGCGATGGAGGAGGAGAGAGAGAGGGGGGAGAGAGTGCAGAGAGACGTAGAGGGGGCGAGAGAGGAGGAGGAGAGAGGGGAGGAGGAGAGAGAAAGCGGGGGGAGATGGGGGGACAGAGAGAGGGAGAGAGAGGAGGAGGAGGAGAGAGAGGGGGGAGATGGAGGGACAGAGAGAGAGGAGGGGGAGAGGAGGGACTGGAGGGACCGAGAGAGAGATGGAGGAGGGAGAGATGGAGGGACAGAGAGAGAGAGAGAGGGGGGAGATCGGGACGAGAGAGAGAGAGCGAGGGGAGAGAGATGGAGGAGGAGAGAGAGGGGGGGAGACGAGATGGAGGAGGAGAGAGAGGGGGGGGAGAGAGATGGAGAGAGGGTGGAGAGAGAGAGATGGAGGAGAGATGCGAGAGAGAGAGAGGAGGAGATGAGGAGGAGAGAGAGGGGGGGAGAGAGATGGCGGAGGAGAGAGAGCGAGGGTAGGGAGATGGAGGGACAGAGAGGGAGGAGAGAGAGAGGGGGGGGGGAGATGGAGGGGAGAGAGAGAGAGAGAGAGAGGGGGGCGAGAGATGGAGGACAGACGAGAGAGAGAGGGGGTGGGGTGGAGAGAGAGAGGGGGGAGATGGAGGGACAGATGAGGACTGGAGAGAGACAGATGAGAGGGGAGACTAGATATCACTGAGAGACTCAAAGTTAGAAGGGGCTTATTTTGAGATTAGTAGAGGCTTATTGTAGTTAAGCTTAGAGTGTGGGAACAGTCATATCGCAGCTAAGTGATTTGAGAGTATCAGTAACTAGACGACAGCTACTATAGAGAAACAGAATCGAGAGCCTTCTACAGTGTTAGTCTCTCTTAGTTCCCATCTCTTTATCGCGGGAGAGAAACACTAATAATAATTCTCGACGATGTGTTATCTTAGATTCCACAATTAATCTTAACTTCAATTGTATCAGTCTTTAGACTAGTAAGGAGTTATATCTTTTCCCAGACTAACTAAAATGTCTCTCGGCTTCCGAGCTAGCTAGCACACCGAGCGCGACCAGCTTAGCTCTTAACCTAGAACTTACGCAAAAACTGCCATTTTTTACCGTTACGTCACCGATGACGTAGTTGAAGAGAGCTGCGCGTGTTTGGATTCGCTAATAATATTATTTGAAGTTGCGATTTTGGGGTTTAAATATTTCTGGTGATTTGTTATTACGGGTAACACTTAAATTATATTATTTATTAAAGGACCCGTTCATGCACAAAGACATCAAGAAGTGAAGTTATCAGTGTCCACTGACCGGGGAAAGAACAAACAGCGATATCAACAGTCGATATCATATCTTGGACATACACTGGCGACCATAATTAACGCACCAATGAATATCCCCATACTTCATATGTAAAAAAGATTTATAAATGAATACTGTTAAATATATTAGAAACCTAAAATGACCAAGATACACTGGGAAACAGCTTCTTACCCGCGGCCAGTTCAGATAGGAATTCGGTCTGCTGAAGTCCGACATTTCTTTTTGTTCATTGTATTCATTCGCATGAAAAGCAACCATTCCAAGAGAGGCCATGAAAGCTAAAATGCAAAATTAGTAAACGTCTGAGTTTTTCATTACACCGCCCAAAGGAAAATTAATCGCAGAAGAACCAAATTGTAGGGTATATTAAACAGAAGAGACACGTACAACAGACACACAGAATGAAAAGTGGGAAAATTATCAGTCTATCACTCAAATTCCATAATAATTTAGCCCAAAAGATCCGCTTTACGTTTTTAGAGTTTATATCCTAAAATGGCGGAAGCGGGATAACCACTAATAATTTAACCAGTGTTTTTATACTACAAATACTTAGATCTTTTGACAAACCTCATTTGGATAACATACGAAGCAACGATACTTTAAGAATATGTTTGACTAGTTTAATTAAGTCTTAGTTATTATTAACGAGTAAGTAGGAAGCCACCATGGCCTGCACAAGCGACCGCCATCCATTAACAGCAGTGGGTCGCTGCAGTGTAAAACGTCTACAAAACATGTCAAAAATAAAAATGGATAAAGATTAAAGCATGCCACTTCGTTTTGGAAGAAAGCAAATACTCCATCTGGTGATCCCTACCTGTTCCGATATAAAGAATACTGCTTGTCATTGCCCACTTGAAGGCGACTTGCTGCAACGTCACAATACCAAGGACGTAAGCGACAATATTTAGTATAATGGCAATGGTCATGGTAGCCAAATGTGTTCGCATTAACTTGGGTGGTTAAAGAAAGAGCAAACCAAACATAAATGAAACATCATATTTTTATGTAATACTATACTCATTGTTTTAATGTTGTTTTTTTTTCTGAATCTAAGAGGTGGCGTCTGCGAATCTGAAGATTGCCAATCATGTCGCCATGGTTCTTCTCGGGGACCTAAAACCCTCGCCTGTTTATGTGGAAGGAAACCATCGAGAGGTGAAGTCTAGTGAGCAAACCACCGGACTACCCAACCTCCTTTTTATAAGAATGGAATCATAGAAAATTAGTTTAAAGAAATGATGTTCAGAATATTACAAACCAGACTTCTTTTAGAGCGGTGACAATCGAGCCAAAGTATTTTAGGGAAACCCGACCGGTCACTTTCTCTACAGTGGTTGTCACAAATTACCGACAGTTTTGACGAGGTAAGCGAAAATGGACGAAACTTTAATTACTCTCGAACTCAAAGAACAACCAGCAACACCGGCATAAACTGTAGAGTTTAAACATTATATAAAGATATTTTTAAAAAAATCTTTCTAGCCTTTTACCAAAATCTAATAAATGCGATTATGCGTTAATATATTTAAGGTTTTTTCTCGCTTTTGTCAGTTTAATACTAGCCACCTGCACCTCCGAGGAAAGATATAATACAGGCGGCCCAGGAAAGAACACATGTAGTTAGCCTGCTGTAATCGATAACCCGCGGTTTGGCGTACTTACCTGGTATCGTTTCTTCTCGCTCTTCTCCCCCCCAGCAGGCCAAGTGGTGAGTTTTTTCTGGGCACTCCGGTTTCCCCCACCTCCCACATCTATACATAAAGAATCCTAGTAGAAACTTTCTGCTTCGCAGCCTGCTACACATTGGTGCAATGGCCAGTTCTTTGCCCGGTTACCTTGGAAAGGGTTGAGCCTCAGGCTAACTACTTGGTAGACATAGAAACTGGTCTCGGAGCCGGAAGTCGCCCGCGTCTCCGCCTTATGCGCTGCCTCTTTTATTGGGAACCAAACAACAAAAGGAAGTCTCCATTTCGAAGTTTAGACTGTCACAGAGAAGTACGTGTCACACACAGGAATACTTACGTAGCCGCTGCCATTTTTCATCCCGGAACTTTCCGTTGTTACCTGGAGCGTCATCGTAACCGAGTTTGAAACATTTCCCAGCATCGTTTGTTAAGTCGGCAATAACTGTTGATATGGAGAAAAACGAACTGAGTTGAAGATGAAAACTTGAAATACTTTTCGGAAACACGTCTCGTTGTTGGTGTCGTCTAACTGGTGCAATCTCGTCCTATAACATTGAAAACACTAATATTCGGGTTAACTAATCGCATTTTTTTTTTAGTATTTTAGTACGTCTATGCCTGCAGTGTTTGAGCGCGAGAATGTAGATCTTTAACCATGTATACCAGCGGAGAGAATTGTGGGTAGGAAAGAAAATACGCGTGACGTGATGTCACGTGACGTAGCAGTAGTCATATTAAACACGAAATCAAAATGGCGTGCAAATATATATCTTAAAATGGCGGACTCAACCCCCCCCCGAGTAAATGCTTTCAAGCAACAACAATAAAAATTGTACGTGTTGATTTAAAGAAGGTAACCTCGATAATAAGACGATCTCCTGTCTAATTAGATGGGACGAATTTAAATCTTTTTGAATATATACCAATAAGTTGTTGTTGTTGTTGTTGTTTCTTCTTGCTTGTGTTAAAGAATCATATTTTAGTACTGACACGGCCAGAGTTTTCATTAGTGATAGTTACTTTATTGACGGGATAGGGAGGGGACAAACTTACTGGACGAGTCGACGTCTGTGAAGCACTCCCACACCAACCCTCGAGCCCGCGAGTGGCCCAGCCTCGCTAAAACCATGTTCGATCTGTTTGAAGTATCGGATATCTGTTCGGGGGACAACCGGGTCCTGTTCACGACCAGCAGCAGCCAGTAATCCGTGGAGAAAGCCACAGACACGGAGATGAGCTGGAAGGTTCCGCAGACGATCGCCACCACTAACAGAATCGCTGTTTTCCGCTCCATGACGACCTCGAAGGTCCGACCCCCCCTCTCTCTCGGCCGTCTAAGCGACGCTCTGTCCCTCTTCACGGTACCAGGTAGGGCTCCAAAGCTCGCCAGGTGCTGTTGTCGGCTTTTACTGTGAAGAGACAGGTATGACAACGCCCGACCGGCTGTGCTCGCCACCTACGGTAACAACGCGGACTTTTAAACAGGTCGTAGAACTGGTTTCCATAAACCTCCTTAGTCACAAGAAACAAACGAAATAAGGCACGCGCGAGTAGATGCATTCACCTACCGGCCTGAGAACAGCCGCACATCTGAAAAATGTGCGGAACCGTGTAGATTACACGTCGACGATCGCACAGGCTGACGTACAAAAATTCATTTTTCTGGAGATTTATAAAATTTGTACAAGTAGATGTTCGATTCACAAAGATTTCTCTTAATAACAGTCCATAGATCATTTCCCGGACGTAAATGTTCAGTTTTTTGTATCTTATCTACCATATTAATAATTATTATAATTATTTTATTTCCTATTTGAATGGCTTTATTAAACTCCATTTTAAGGTAGTAAGAATTTGTTCGCGCACCTGCTTCCCGATTAAGGTGGGTCGCGATGTCATATCTGTTCCTCCATAGTGGAATTAATCATTCTTTAGGAATACCCTAATTACTAATCTTTATAAAATGTATTTACGTAAAAAAAAAGTAAATAAAGAAACTAGCCACAACGGTCATCGACACTAGATATACCTCTTGGACGTGTCACTAAAGAATGTATTAACGGCAATCCTTTTTAAAGATTACTTTATATATATATATACATACGCATTCCGATATGATGCTTTGGATTTTGTTTGATATCAGACTGGACGAATGTCTGTCTGGTTTTCGATGAACTAAGGATTTTGTGTACAGAAAACCATTTTTACCTCTGGGATTTTTATGGTAACGTTCATCACTTCAGTGTTGTAAGCTGTCAACCAACCGTTTTTTCTTGATTTATTCATTTAAGATTAAATAATACGCGAAACTCCTACATTTAATAAATTGTTAATCTGTTTCTTACTGAAAAAATATAGGTCTGCCTTTTTTTTTTCGCGCCACATAAATAGAAAGAAATCATTTTTTAAGTAGCCCAGACAGTCAAACATTTTCCCGTTCTTCTCAGCCCAACTCCATTTATCAGGTCGTTACAAAAGTTTTGTCGGTTTTTTTTTATATTATGTTAATATGGGGTCCATTTCTTGCCTAACCTACCTTTTCAAAAATCATTAAATGGACATTTGTTTCAGGGATAGAAAGGTTTTTGGTGCCATTTTGCTTTCACGAGTTCAAACTAAGCCACAAAGCGAGTGAGGAAACTTCTGACATTGAGCAGGGATGGGGCGAGGACACAGCGAATGAGCGGACAGCACAACGATGGTCTGCAAAGTTTCCATCAGGAGATGTGAGCCTCGAAGATAAGGAATGTATCGGACGTCCTTCCAGCTGTGATGACGGCCGTCTGAAAGCCTCAGCTGAAGCCGATCCAAGAAAATCAGTACGAGAAATTGCTGGAGAGCTTGACTTAAACACTGAAACTGTTTCCAGGCATCTTGACAGAATCGGCCAGGTGAAAAGGCTCGACAGGTGGGTGCCTCACGAGGTGAATGAACAACAACAAAATCGTCGGTTGAAGATCTGATCTCCGCTTGTCATGAGAAACAAAAACGATCCATTTCTTGACCGAATCATTACGTGTGATGAAAAATGGATCCTTTACGACAATCGCAAACAATCAGCACAGTGGCTCGACAGAGACAAAGCGTCTAACCACATTCCGAAACCCAGCCTCCATCCAAAGAAGGTCACGGTCGCTGTCTGGTGAACTGCAACTGGTGCCATCCACTATAACTTCTTGCAGCCTGGCGAAACCATGACAGCTGAAAGGTACTGTCGTGAATTAAACGTCACTGTTCATCTGAAACTCTCCCAACGACAGCCGCCATTGGCGAATCGAAGAGGCCCAGTCCTGCTCCACGACGTTGTTCGTCCTCATGACTCTTCAGAAACTGAACACGTTGGGGTACGAAGTTCTCCCTCATCCAGCCTATCCACCAGACCTTCCTCCCACAGACTACCTGCCAACCTTTCAGACATCTTGACATTTTCTTCCGTATGGAATCCTTCTCAAACCAAGCAGCCATTGAAACTGCCTTCCATCAGTTTATCGACTCCAGAAATGCAGATTTTTTTCAAAATAGTGAAAATGCGCTTGTAACTCGTTGGCAGAAGTGTACTGACTGTAATGGAGCTTACTCTGATTAATGAACTTCACGTTCAGCAACGACATGGAGTCTCGTTGTTGCGGTAAAAATACCGACAAAACGTTTGTAACAACCTAATAGTTGGCCGATGATACACTTTGCTTATAAAATATCAATGATTCTTATTTTGACTGAGCAAATAAACAAAATGCAGCGCAAATTATATTAGCATTTTTTGTTTTAAAGTTTTTCTTTGTTTCATGTAAATCCTTTTAACGTCTATTAAATAGAACTCCAGTCATTCTATGAAATGTCTAAAACCGTGTAAGAAACAAGACAGCAGTATTCCGAGAATATTTGGGCGGTCCAGGCTAGTTACTACAGCACCAGTCATTTTTACTTAAACCTATAGATGAGGTTATCTGTAACCGACGTCACGCAGTTTTAGGTCATCTATCTGTTTAACTATGAATTACTGGCGGTGCGACAACAAATAACAGCGGTATCTTCTATACTTTATAAAAACAACAAAATAAACTTTTGGTGAAGTTTATTCAAGTCAAGTATTTTGAGTGATACAGTTTCAGTTAAACTAGTATCAGTTTCAAACTATTCTCAGAAATGATATTGTATGCAAAATACTCTTTTCATAAATGTGTATATACTTTAATACAAAACTATATATGATGATATAGACATATAATAATGACAAACGGTCGCAGTTTTAAAAAATACTATTGCCAAAAACTGATGTACAAAAATTGATAAGGAAGAAAAACAGCAGCATTGGTTATCAAAAAGATTATCTTGGTTACCAAATTGCATTATTGTTATTATAAATCGGAATACATCTAGTGTGGAAAATTAATTCTTTATTAGTATTTTCAATACATAGCCACCTGCTTTAGAACTTCTGGCTTTGCGAAAATAACTACCCCGCATTAGAGTTAGTCGGCTTCTTTTTTTTTTTGGATTTACACCCTGTAAGTTGCAGGTACTTGTTTGTTAGTAAAACTAATATTTTGTTGTTGTTTTTTTTGTCCGAAACCTATCGTCTGTACCGCTCTTTAAAAATAGAAAGAAAAAAATCCAACCGTTTTCAGGCAACTAGCCAACCACCCAGGCTCAGTTTCCGCCATTGTTGGATACCTTGTCTATACCGGAATCGTTTAATATGCAAAGTGCAGAATGGTTCAGCTGGTGATAAAACTAGGAAGAATAGAGAAGGGGAAATGCTTTTTTAGACAGGGACCCTCAAGTGTTTTGTAGCTTATTTGGACGTCCATCAATACCCTGACGCTATTTTAGCCGGATTTCATTTAAATCTCAAACACCATTTTTACTATACAAAAGGACAACAGCGTGATAGTTTGTTTCCCACTTTTATTGTTTTAATTCTTGTATGTGGAATTTAAAAAAAAATTGAACAATATAGTAAAATCCTTTTAATATTTATGGGATATTTTGTGGGGTACAGTAAATGATAAATTATCGCGACGCCCTAACTGCACCAGAGATATTGTTGTCATAGATACTAAGGCAAACTGTTTGCCCCTAAAAAAACCCATAAATATTTGTTAGAAAATTACATGTCATTTTCTACTAAATTAGAACAACAAAACAAATGTGTTGTGCTTAAATAATTTTTATAACTACACAACACACCCACACACACACACACACACACGTCACATCCGGTCTAAAAAATATTCAGTAGAAAATCTGTAGTTATTTCTATACTGACACACACAATACAACACAGAACTGAAATATTCTTATGATAATTGCAAACTATTTTCTAAATATAATAAAATTTTTTGCAGAAGCAAGGTGTCACGTGGTCATTATCCTAAACTTCCAGCCTCACTGCCATTGCCACATGTCTTTCTCAACTGCCATGTGTCCACCGCCGGGGTAGCCATTGTCGTAGATGTAGGATGATGGTGGTTCGTGCATATTGTACGGGTTGTACATGGGCTGCTGAATGGTGGCCACCAATGGATAGCCGCCATGCTCGTACATTTTAGACTTGTTGTCGAACAACATACTTTCTTCGTAGCGCTCGTTCTTCAGCGCCCAGGCAGCAAAAGCGTAAAAGGTTCCAGCAATGGCGGACAAAATCATGGCGACCCAGCCCAGGGCGTAGGAGAAGCCATACGTTCGCTTTGTAGCATTCTTTGTTTCCTGGAAGAAGAAAACAACAAGTGATGGTTACACCATGAATCGGAAGCTTTTTTAAGGGACAGTTTAACCATGTTTCTTGAAGTAGGAATTAAATACTCCAAACTCGCCATCTCTTATCACAATTCTCTAGTAATGGCGGTTAGAAATTATTTCGAGTTGACTGTCTAAAAAAAAAAGACATCGGAATTACCGATTTCAAAGATCTATTCTTTTTTTTATTTGCCCCTTTGTTTCAACGAAGCTCTACGTGGTCTGCCCATCTGTAGTCCAGAGGTGTTACTGCAAATTCCACGCGAAAATGTATTAACATTTGTTCTTCACAGTAACATATAAAATGGGAATCTTCACTTCGCGACTATTCCCAAGAATCCCCTCACTACACCCCCTTCCCCCCTCAAAAAATGCGTCAACATTCTTTTCGTAAAATAAATCAAAATAAAAATGCTCTGGAACTAATCTATGCAAATAAATTCGTTAATGCAGCCGCGTCAGCAGAATTCAAAGTTAACACTTCAGTTCTCATTATTGTACATATTTACTAAGGTGGCGTGCACACCGACAAAAACGAGTTCATGCCCACTCGACTGAAAACGAACCAGTGCTAGCACGTACGCCTCGTTTTCTCTTACCTGGCTCCACATTGAATAAAATTCTGGATCGCCTTTGATTCTATTTCTCTCGAGGTATTCCATGCCATGGAAGAATGCCATTGCCAGAGCTGTAGAAAAGGCTGTAAAAACAACAAAAGAGGACATTATTCTTTCGTACACTAAGGACCATAACTATATGCTCACCATTGAAATACAGTAAACCACCTGTTATCAACTTACAGTAATCCGACTTCCAATATAAGCCATGACTGGTTCGTTTTTGGCTATCCAACCTTTGTAGTTCATGAATCAGTCACTAGGGGAGCTATATCCACTGTCTACGCATGCTCAGGTCGCCTTTTCTCATATGGTTAGCATCCTTATCACTTCTTGCTTGGTGATCGATTGTATTCACTCTTGATAGTCATTTTTATCAGCAATAATAATTGTAACCCTTACAATATGTCATCTAATATTACTAATAGTAAATGGCTATTGTTTTAGCAAGCAATCGAACCCAAACATTTTTTATCTTTCATTTGCTCGTTTTTGTTTTGTTTTTACGTCAAAGTTTTATCAAAGCGTCTAAACATTTTTTGGATATCTGTTTGGCGGTCAAAAGCAGTATCTAACCCTTAACGACAATCATGAATATTCATGAGTTACAATGCTATGCATAAAGAGGTGAGTTGTCTTACCCGTGCCGAAAGTGAACACCGCTGCTATGAGCGCCCATTTCGAAGAGCGAGCGCAGCAGACGACAACACCGAAGATGTAAGCGAGAACGTATAACGCCAGTCCAATGACCATGAAGGCCAAATGGGACCTCATCAGATTGAAAATAAAAATTAATAATAAATATTCTTATATCACAGCATATATGGTTGGTCAGAGAAGAAGAAAACAGATTTTATTTCCAACAAATGCTTACGGATTCTTTGACTGTATTCTACAGAGGCACCGGCCTTGTCCTCGTAACTCACAGAGAAGCAGTTGCTGTCCATAACACCTTTGGCATTATCGAGAACTGAAAAGACCAACAATAGAATCGGTGTCAGATCTGCGTAAATCGTTCAAAAACACCGGATAAAACACGATGTTACATCTTTAAGCCATGACTGTTTCACGGCTGTCATAAACATTTTAGTTGAAAATAATTGCAATGACATTACAGCACAGAAACAGACGACGTAATCTTCCACGTCGACTGTGAACACTTCACTCACATCCATTGAGAATTCTTCCAGAAATATTACCAAAATTATTAAAGGGTTTGTTTTTTTTTTCCTCTTGGATAAATCTTTCCATGAGATCCGCAACTAAATAACCTAAGTTATTTATCCACTCGTGTTCTGCACCAGTCCGCCCGTGTGACACTCCGGTTTCCTCCCACCTCTCGAGATGGAAACCTCCAGTCCTGGGTGCTCTCGTGGTAGCGGAGGTCGCGCGGGTAGCTCCTGCCGAGCATCGCCAGGACAGTCACACCCCTGTCCTCTTGGCCGAAACCAGCAGCTATTGGAATTCTTTTCCGTGTCAAGTCCACAAAGTCTCGTCGCAGCTTTGCCGGCTCTGTGGCCATCGAAACAGTTGTGGGGACAAGAACTTGGCTGTTCTTCTTGGGTGCGGAGATGAGGAGGCCAAGAGCTCCGCACCCAAGTTCCTGGAAGTCCACAAAGTCTCGTCGCAGCTTTGCCGGCTCTGTGGCCATCGAACAGTTGTGGGGGCAAGAACTTGGCTGTTCTTCTTGGGTGCGGAGATGAGGAGGCCAAGAGCTCCGCAGCCAAGTTCCTGGAAGTCCACAAAGTCTCGTCGCAGCTTTGCCGGCTCTGTGGCCATCGAACAGTTGTGGGGACAAGAACTTGGCTGTTCTTCTTGGGTGCGGAGATGAGGAGGCCAAGAGCTCCGCACCCAAGTTCCTGGAAGTCCCACAAAGTCTCGTCGCAGCTTTGCCGGCTCTGTGGCCATCGAACAGTTGTGGGGACAAGAACTTGGCTGTTCTTCTTGGGTGCGGAGATGAGGAGGCCAAGAGCTCCGCACCCAAGTTCCTGGAAGTCCACAAAGTCTCGTCGCAGCTTTGCCGGCTCTGTGGCCATCGAACAGTTGTGGGGACAAGAACTTGGCTGTTCTTCTTGGGTGCGGAGATGAGGAGACCAAGAGCTCCGCACCCAAGTTCCTGGACGAGCCGCTACATCCCGCAGCAAGGCATTTTTCCAAGACAATCGACCGGTTTCGAACAGGTTAACATGCACAAATATGATAAATACAGCTTTTATGCATATTTTGTGTGTGTGTGTGCTAATGTTTTATTATTAAATAACGAATCCAGGTCGTTGCTATACCAACACACGTGACTGCGCCCCCAGCACTATATTTGGTGACCGTCGAGTGGACCGGAAGACCTTGGTAGCCTATTTTTCGGACACTGCCAGAGTCACCCCGCCCTCCCCTCCTCCGGGTGAGTCCGACCCTGCCATCAGAAAACGTCAGAGACAATGATGCTACTGAGAGTTACTTGGTATTGTAGGTGTGTCAGGGTTAGGTGTCTCCTTCGCCAATTGACGCAGACACTGACTGATGTTCCTCTCGGTCCCGTCACACACACACACACCCCCCACCACCTCTCTGTAAATTAACTTATCGATATTGTCAATATATTGTACAATGAGTTAGTTTTTATTTGTTTAAATATATGTTTATTCTACAATTCTATTTGATATTGCAGACGGCGTGTCCTTCCCAGCGCTCGATGTTCTGAGCGAGGAGGATGGAGATAAAGGCGAGCTCTGCCGGTGCCTTATATTGTGCGTTCCTATGCTGCTGCTCTATCCGCCCTTTGACCTTTTGACCTTCCGCTGGGCGCGATCAGATTTACCGCGCACCAGTGAGCCTGATGATGAATCGGGCAAAAAATAATGCCGTGACTGCACCACACCTTTCCAGGAAACGCCCATGGTGAAAAGCGCCATCTACTGGGGGGGGAGAAAATAAGAACCAATCTGACACGCAGTCGGGTGGTTGAGGAGAGCGCGGTTCTTTTAGGGTCATAGAGGTCAGCCGGGTCGTCACTCGTGGGCATGGTCCCGGGGGGGCTCACCTGGGACTGATCGTTCACTTGTAATACCTGTGGTAGATTCTTTATTCCTCTATCCGTAGCCCTTTATCTTAAAAAATGATATTCAGACGGTTAAGTCCTAAGGGCGCCGGCCCCTACCGCCATCTGCAGCCCTGCGGTGTTCGCCATGGTGAGCCGAGCCGAGATCGGGGCCGGGCGGGCGACCGTCTCTCTTAACCATATTCTATAATCGTTAGACTTAGTTAAAACCTCCAACGTGATTTCTCGTGCCAGTGAACACATAAAACACATACAGGGTATAGGAATATTAGAAACCATAGTTCTAGTTATAAGGGAGCGAAAACCGTTTAGAAACGAACCCACACAGATTCAGAATATCCCAGCTACATTCTCAAGGTAAACAACTAACCACTCTGTGACATTCCCTTAAAAATCGACGCCAGCCCGACCTTCAGGACTCCGGACCCGAGAGATCAGGGGTCCCCACCCCCCTATCCGTGGCTCCAATCGATCGCCATAGCCGATAAAACCCTGGGCCGAACGGGGGAAGGAGCCGGATGTTGACAAAAGATGCGCTATGGTCGGCCATTTTTGGATATCTTCCCGACCAGAAAGGCGTGGTTGGAGGGAGAGAAAGGAAACCGAAAACTGCGCCTAAGAACGGTAAGAGAAGGGGTCGGTACTCACACTTAGAGTCGTTTCCCGAATAACAGATTCGAAACAAGCCCCTGTTCCGCGAATGAGTGATCTTGTTGATAACTAGGCTGTTGCTGGTGTGGTTTTTCATTTGCTGGTTGAGCTTCGATCTGTCGACGGTGTAATCCGTCCAGTGGTCAGTGGCGAACGACAGCGACAGGATAATCAGCACAGGTGGGCCGATAATAATGGCCAGGATAAGGAGGACGGTGGCGGATTTGGCCATGGTATCTTCTTCGTCCGCCTTTAAGATCCGGCCTGTCAACGTTTCGTTTTCCTCTACCCGTCCCCGAAAATGGGTTGTGTAGCCTGCGGCTGACAGACAGACCGACACTTGTCCAGCGAGCGGAGCTGATTAAAATATCAAAGAGCCCGGTATTTTTAGCCCAGGTGTGTCATACAGCAGCCGGTGAAGCGAATCCGACCAAACCGACCGGTGTTCGCGAGTCGGGACCGTTCTTTTTTGTGTTTAAAATGAAAGTGACGGCGGCCCGGCTAATTGATGGAGAAGGGCTGGAGGCCCACCAACAAATCCAACCTGTCCTTGTAAACTTCGAGCACCCAAATACGACAGATTATCGGGTCCCCGAACAACCGGCCGGCCTCGTAGGGACCCTTTCGTTACGCGGGGCATAAATCGGCCCGAAAGTACGGATCGCGGTCGGTAGAGGGCGTCGCTAAAAGGTGTCCAGTTATTAACGCGCGACGTAGCGGCGACAGGGAGGGGCCCCGAGTTCGATCCCCGTCGGGGACAGACCTCTCTCCTGCACCGCCGCTCACCGGTTTTCCGTCAAAGATAAACAGGGTCGTGCATGCGGAGACATCTGCCAGCCTCCAGCGGGCGGAGGGACGCGGCCAGGGGTTTTATTGTTTAACGAGGGTCGATTCCATGCGACATATTTCTGCCGTCGCTGTTGATAAATCAGATGTCTGCATTGTATTTCCCATCACGTGCCACACGCTGAGGCGGGGAGTGCGTCCTCCACAAACAATGAAGACAAGAGAAGCCAGTTGCTTGTATTTGGGGAAGTATACTGACGGTATGTTACGCTCGGAGATACACCCAGATCTCGCTTATATTAACAGCGGGTCTCATTCTCTATGACTCGCATCGAGAGACAGTCGGCCATTTCAGGTGTAAACAAGGGATCTCTACTTTGTATAACTTTCCCTGTATAAGTGGCATCTCATTTCTAAAAAAAAAAACAGTTTATTTTCATTACGGAAATATTTAGCCAATTTATTACTTAAAAAAAATCATCCTTCTTTCACGTTTCTCTTAGTTATTCGTTTACGTACTTCGTTTCGTTTCTTTTAACAGTTCTACGAAAAGAAAAGGTTACCCATAAAGTTGCTTCTTTTGTCTAGTATGAACGAAACGAACCGTTTTTATATATATAATAAAGTAGCATATTATCAATTAAAATTATTTTAAAGACAGTAGCCTATATACTGGCAATGGATGGTGCCAACATCACCAAACAACACTGTGAACGCTGCCCTGCCCAAATGTGCTAGCACAGTAACACCAGAGTTTATAGGAGTGAACTGAGCATGTATTTCGTGAACAGTTTCTCTCATGTGGAAAAGAAAGAGTTAAACATGAGATTGTAATCATCAAAATTTCGCGAAAATTGAGTATTGCACAACAGGTCAGTAACCTGCACACCACACCAAAATAAACCTTCCCTCTGATATAGCAGTGTGTCATCAAAGCATCCTGTTGTTTCCTTCCTCTTGATGAGCATTGAACAGGAAGATCTTTTGAAAGATGCTTCTAGCCTTTCGCTTACACTGGATTGTTGGCATTTTAGCCAGGAACGTGTTTCGGTCCCATAATCACAAATGTCTTCAGATTTTTGATGAAGTGGGGTTTTAATTCTCACACCGACTGCTTTGGTTTCAAAGATTTTGATCCATTCAACCACAGGAAGGACATTTTCTGTCGCAAACTTCAGTTGGCAAAATAAGAATGACATTTTCCAGTATTTAACTAAACAGTTTACAGTTCTGGTAAAAGAAAACCATTGCATCATCATAACAGACAGGATCTACTTTTGCTGTACCTCCTGTGCATTTTTTAATAAGGCACCAGCACGGATCACAGAATTCACAAGTTCTTTAAAAGAATCTGAAGGAAGCCAAGTTTTTATCACGTTGTCCAACAAGTGGCAGGGTTCCTGTAAATGTATTTCTCAGAAATTAGGATAAAAAGATTTCAGGTCACTGCAGTTTTACCGTGTAGCTTGCAGAATCTGTACATATCACATCGGCCCATGACTTGTTGAATGTGTTAAAAATCTTCCCGTGATGCTAAAGAAACAGAATTAATTACATAGACGCACAAATTCCATGTCTGCCACTACAGTAATCTTCCCATTTCTGTTCTCTTCATCACAGAAAGTAAACAAGATACTTACATCTGGATTGGTGTGTATCTTGGGACAGTAATCACAGTTTTTATTATCACAAATAATGTTTTAAATGTACTTTAAATAACTTTCAAATACTTCGGGAAAATGCTTAGTGTAAAGCTGGCATCCATGTGGCATGGTTTTGCTTCGGGAGCTCTTCCGCAAAACAAACTGCCAATAGGTCCATCCATTTGGTTTAAACTAGCATTTGATTGTATCATTGTTTGAAAAAATTCATGAGAAATGTCCTCTTCTTCAAATTTTCTTTCCATTCTTGTAATAGTTTCAGTCAGTGATACCTGTACTGGGTCAGATGAAGTAGACAGTGGATTTTTTGCCTCATGTACAAAGCACTGCATAACTGCTCTGAAATACTACAGGCAGCCTTTCCAGAAACTCCAACTCTGCAGTATTTTGCAAACAAGTTCTGTCTTCCCTTTTAGTGTTTCTTCAAAAAAAATCCTCATTTTCCTTGGCACAATTGCTAAGCGATTTCATTTGGTGACTTATTACAAGTGACATTCTTTTCTTCAGTCCAGTGATGGTCATCCTGCTTTCTGAAGCTGATGTCAGAAGGCAGGCTACAGACTAATTAATCAGCAATTTTTGGTAGACCTACATAATCTATTATGAGTTATGTGGGTCTAAAAGAAGAAATTCAGGAAAGATAGCAGTGATATTGTTTAAAATATATTACCAAAAAGATAGGTTTACTGACTGAAAAAATTAATAACCAAATTTTCTAAATTGGTCTTCAAAGGTGTTTTTTTTTCCCATTGTTATTATCAGTTATATTTTAAAAATGCAGGCCTCACACATAACTTAAAAACTCATTACATTTCTATTTCTGAGGGAAAGAATGTTTGGGTTTAGAATTGCGCCAGTTATTGTAGTAGTATGACATCGTCATCTGTGCGCTTCTCCCAGTAGTAGCAGCTGCAGCAGCAACAAAGGACCAATCAGGCTGTACAAAAATACCCATGCAGAGACTAAGAAGAGATGAATGGATGTTATTAGATATCTTCTTTATCATCATAAAAAGTAATATCAGGCTAATAAATATCATTGAAGCTTTGCAAATTTGCTGAGCAACTCTGCAAGCTTCTAGTTTTGTGGCGCATGGTTCACCCCCGACTGACTTTGTTCTCATTTTGTACAAATGATGATAATACTTTAAAAGGTGCAAATGTTTTACAATTTTGCAAATTATCTGAATAATTCAGATTTGCCAGTTTAGTAAATGGAGTTTAACAGTGGGAAAAAAGGATAAAAAACATGAAATGGGATATTTTTATAACAATTATTTATTTGAAAATGGAAACATGAAAAAATGTTTTGGAAAAGTACCTGTAGATTATGTTCACTTAGATGCAAATTTAAATGCATCAGCTGTTGGAAAAGCTGTCAGAATGCTATGAATAATTAATCAAACATGGAAACAGAAAATTAGTTTTATTATAGAAGTTTAGTTTATCCATACCTTGAATATACTGTGTATACATGCAGTCCATATTTTAAAATGGAAATTGAAATATTAGGAAAAGCTTAGCAGACTTTTACTAGAATGTTGGACTTACACAGTTTGGTGTAAGATGTTTTTTTAAGGCAGGAGATCTTACAATCTTGACCATGTGGGCAGACAAAACATCTATATTCAGCTAATAATACTAGGAACACAATGATTAATTTACTAAACTTTCAGCAGAGCTTCACATTTAAAAGTGCATCAGCAATAGAAAGGCAAACCAATGGAATACCAATAGTAGTTTTGATATTGATAGTGTAAAACAGTTTAAAATCAAATTAATGGGAATTTTGTTTGTCTGAAAGTCTTGTATAAGCCATGATGGGTTCCTATCTCCTTGTAGCCGATTATACTAAACTTTTCAGCCAATTTACATTGCTGGAATGATATACTTTCATCATGTATATGCTGTCTCATGTCTGTAAAGTGGCAGAATATTAAGCTCCACTTTTTTCAGATTTCCCATCACAAACACATTTTGGAATAAATTATTACTTATTTACTTCCTTTTACTTTGAATTGTTTTGTATAAGTGTAATGGTTGTTTGCTCTCATGTACGATAAACTAAAATAAATGTAGTAAATTCTCTACAATTCTAAATAAAAGATTATAGAAACATCATGTCTATACGGGGTTGTTGAACCAAAGTGATTTTTTTGCGTGTATTTATTACATTACGAATTTCTGGATTTATTGAACACTGATAACTTACAAAAACAGCCCAGTATATATACCTTAAATTAATTCATAGTAAATTTGTTTATTTAACGCAAGACCACAATTTTGCGGAGTAATAATTTAATAGGCATTGTCTGAATTGCTTCCCTTTGGTTGTATTTTTCATTATTTTTTGTCAAGTTATTTGTTTGGTAGTCTCCCTTTGTGCAGATAAAGTGTGACCAATATTAAACAGAATTAATTCTAATAAACTCTTGCCTCCAGATAATATTTTTCCTAAACCGCTTACCCACTTTTAAATTGGTCTTTAGATATAACACTTATTCCACCTCGGTCAAAAAGACTTCTCATTACTCAAGTCTTTAAGAAGGGAGATGCCATAGGATAGGTCCTGGGAATTTTAGAAGTCTTTTTTTTCGGTGGTGATTGCTATGTGTAGTGGGTGTGAAAGTTCGTGGATGCGTGGTCATCTCCGAAAAGAAGGGAGTGGGTATTGAGGTCGAAACCTCAGCGGAACGAAAGTTCCTGGGAGTCCGAAAACTCCTGCGAGTAGGCCGAAGCCTTCGTGAAGTCCAAAGACTTCTTTGGGATGGATGGCGGTCCATAACCCGTAATGATGGCCTTGCGCCAACACTTTTGGAACTTGGGTTTCAAGAACCCGTTCCAAGAGCCAAAAGCCCTGACTTCCGTAAGGTGGAGCGATACCCTAGGCAGAAAACCTTCCGCCAAGTGATCGCTTCCCCCGCCAAAACATCTTAGCCAGACATCAGTGGTAGAGAGACTGTTAAAATCTTTAGTCAAAAAAAAAAAGAAATAGTTTACTCTTCTGTCTGGGCTTTAATGAAGTGTAAACTCCTTTCCCTCTGATATCTTATAACCTTATACAGACATATGACTGGTTCCTTTTAGTTCTTAACCCTCATTTAATAAAAACATGATACAATGTAGCCAACAAGCTGAGCTATAAAATTCATACTGATATTCCATAGACACTTGGTCACGTGATCAGAAATTCCGATGTAGTAGATCCTTTGCAAAATAGTGTCAGACAAGTTACAATTGTTATCAGCTGCCTCCATGCACATTACCTTCCAGTTGGTGATGTCACTGATACCTTTGTCAAAGGTTACTCCTGATGAATGAATGGTTAACACAATGATCCTGAAGAACAGGATAGCCACTTCTATCAAGGTCTTACAGTACTTAACAGCAGGTATAGTGATTTAGGTGTTTAGATAAAGGATCAAGAACTGACTTTATTGTCAACGACAGGGAGAGTAATATGCTGATTGAATGTAATGGTGGCAGATATGTGATGGGTAGAGATCATGACTGAAAGACTCTCCAGTACATTATTCAAAGCTGCACCACCAGTCAGTGGTACCTGGATTAGAATACAAAACACTATCCTGTTCTTCACCAAATAGTACCATGTCTCAGAATGACAATGCCAGGCCACACACAACTGGAGTTGTCACTGTACCTTAATGGCACCAACATCACTGCAATTGACACGTCCAAGATTTTCACCTACTAGTTGCATATGTCATGTTCATATTAGATCCATTCCTTTCCACAGAACCTACAGAGTTAGAATGCAGTCGTGAGATGGGCCCAAAGTCTCCACACTCAATACTATGCTATTTTTTTTTTACTCTCTAAGACTCTGTTCAAATCCTGTAGTCCTTTCACCATTAACTGGGTACTTTATTGAATGAATATTAAATTTATTTTCCTGCTTATTTTCCATTTTGCATGTCTAAATATAAATGATATTGGAGTAAAAATATAATTGTGTACTCATAGGGTTTTTTTTTGTTTGTTTTCTAAACGGAAGACTCTGCCTTTTCATCGCGACAAGTGTTACATATTTGTTACTTAATAAATTATTTACTATTATTCATTATGGTAAAGCTGCATCTGTGTTCTGAAAAATCAGATTGGTTAAAATTAAAACTTTGTTTTCTTTTTTGTCTGAACTAAACATTTAAAACAATGTTTCTTTTATTAATAATACCTAAACTTTAATGTCTCTTAAATAATGTTATACGTGCAGAAGGGAATTATCTACCCTGGGCTTATAAATACACTTTTTTAAGAAATCATTTAAACATCTAATGTTTCATCGAATTTAATATAGATTATTGATTTTTTAAGAAATATTACAGCAGGTTTCACATGCATATTAATGAAATAAATAAATATTAATAAAAATAGTAGAATAAATAAATAACAATAAAATCTCATTTACAATTGCTTATATATAGAGTAAAAATATTAGAGTTTTCTCCCTTTCTCTTTAGATTTAAAGTAGTGCTGACACTAAATCAGCAGGGAGGCAGTTAGAAACAGAAAGCGAATCGCCTAAAAAGTTTTTCTTAATTATATTTTGATCTTGGCGCATCACACAGCAATGGAAGAATCGTTTGTACGCTGGATTGTAAGAGAAGAATCGGTCGTTCAGAGTAAACTACGGTTCGCGGTTGTTGTTGTTTTTTTTAGAAGAGGGTTGCCTCCCTTGTATTTTATGTAGGTCGTGACCATCGAAGAATGAATGAAAAAGGTTCCAATGACAGCTACATTTCGTGACAGTAAGATATTCAACATATATTTTACTTTTCTTCTTGTAACTGGATAACACTAAAGAGATATGGAGTTATAAAGTAATTGAACAGAATAAAGATGTGGCCACCTCCAGTCGGGACATTTTTTGCGATTTGTGGACTTCTATCTGAATGTGCTCTGTAGTAGCCATGAAGCTCATTTGTCGTTGTTTCTTCTCTGCTTATTCTACAAAATCAAAAGTTGGATCATCTATTAAAAATCAGACACGCAGCGTCAACCCCACACAATTTATGATTCCATAAAGCTGTAACGTTGGCTATCAATAGCCACAATAACATGTACACCTACAATGGGATAATTCATGATTCCACTGCTGGTCGAGCAGTATTCGCCCTGAATTACTACAGTTGAAGGCCCCCGTCTTCGGTTCCCGTAGGGTTGGCTCAGTTTGGCATGATTTTGTCCCGCATCTAAAAATGGAAAGTTCTGATAGGAACTTTCGCTACGTCGCTTAGTCTGTGCAGGTGAGAGGGCACCACTGCCCGCCCGACGTCTACACGATCTGTTTTCTCTTCATTTCACACCGGACTGAGGCTCTGGAACCTGATGGGGATCCATTCGTTCCATATGCCTTTATCCACATCCAACATCGCTCCCCCCCCCTGTATTTTGTGCTTTGGAAAGAGATAAAACTACACCGCCATTGGCCAGACTTGTTTGATGTATCTAGTGTCCGCATCGTGGGTGTAACACTTTCTAAAATCACGGACCCGGTGTTCGAAATAAGCCTTAGTCTAAGAACGAAACGAAAGCTTGTTTGGACAAGATGGTCGCTTCTTGCTAGGTGATGTCACGTGCGTGAGCTTGCTCGTTCCTGAGTCATTTCGCGCGGGTGGCTCAAGGTCGGCGGTACGTGAATTACGGCCGAGTTTCTGCGCGCCGTGAAGATGGCAGCGGTGGGAGATTTATTATGGCGCTGAAAACGACGACGAACCACTTCAGTGAACTTTGCCTGAAAACACACACACACACGGAGAGGAGATCAACGAACGACCGCTAATTTACCCAGCAGCCCGTGTTTCTTCCGGCGTCCTGCGCAGTTGCCCCCTGCACCACGTGCGCCATTCCTCGCTGCTGGAGAGACGAGAATTCACCTGGGCCAGAGCTCACTGAACCAAAACAGATGAAGGACGGCGAGAGGAACGCGATGGATGTAGATCCACCTGTTTATGGAAATCAGAACCATAACTCCATCCTTCCCTATTCTTCTTTCCCAACTGGTTAGTCGGGGGGGGGGATCACGACTCGTCTGTTGTTTGGCTCCGTTTTGCGGTGAAGGATTAATTCCCTTTGTTGTTGAAATACTAGAATTCGTCCGCACGTTCGTGAGTGGTGAGCTGTAGAAAGCGGAACGGTGTGGGGCCCGGAAAGAGGGTCCCTAATGTACGTGTGTAAGTTCTGTGACCAAATGCGTTAAATGTTTTGTCTTTAGACTGTGCCATTTTACTTCGTATAACTAAAAAAACTCAGTAGGTGGTTGGTCGGCTCTCAATATTTTTAATTTATTATCATCTTCCGTGAAGTTAAATTTTGTATCTGACGACATGATAACGCAAATAAAAAAGTTTGTTTGGAACTAGCTAATGCACGTTTCAATTGGTTTTTGCTGTTATTTAACTACATCGTCAACAATTAGCTTACCTTTTACCGCCTTTAATGATAATTAGTTCACAATCGGAGAAAAGGAAGACATCATTACCTAGTTTTTTATTATTCTAAAATTGTTTTCTACACTTTATTTATCGTTCGAATCTTCATGTATGAATTCTAAATTCTATTTTGACTGTATACCAACCAGTAGACATAAAACAAAAGTTTGAAAATAATTCTTATTAGCACAGTACCGATTCCCCACCTCTGCTCTGTAGGTTGGTTGTATCAGCTGGGAAAATCAAACGTTCATACAGTTTGAGAGGTCTCGTCTGGTGCCGATCTGTCAACAAACGGGGTTACCAGGAAGCGACTGGCGGACAAAACCCATCGGATCACCAATGACTAGCTTCACGGTTGTCGAAACTATTAGACAAGATTTAATTTTGTCGTAAAGAAAGATAATTTCAGATTGAAAAACAAAGCAAACCAGTCTGAAAAGCGATAATAGTAGCACTACAAAAAACACGATTATTTTAAATGGCACTTTTTTTACGTTCCAAATATCAAAATATGTTTTCTGTATGCTCACTTTTTGAAAAGGTTTTAATAGCTGTAAACATTCGTCAATAGAGTCCGGAATATGTAATTATAGATTTGTTTTAAACTATACACATATTATTGAATTTATAGTACAAAAATTGTAATGCGTTATCTTAAATTATGAAACTCTGTTGATAAAAATTTTCTGAAGATTTATTTTCAGTCTAAACTGGGAACGAACTTTCTAATCTAGCATGTTTATAGGTTTTAGTCCCGCTCTCGTAAATTACATATGTATATGACATAATAGTGCACTTCTCGCGTAATGGACTTCTGCTAAGGAAACATTGCGTTAGCTGTTTGCAGGCATTCAGAAACAGGATGGCTTAGCGGTGCGAAAGGCTAGCTACCGGTGGCCAGCAGTAATTACCCCAGCCGTTTCCAGGCCTGCTGCTGCTGCTGCTGTTGTTGATGCACTCCCCCCCCCCTAGTCACGTGGGAAATCCAGAGAAGGAGAAACGTCATTGTCGTTTTCCGTGAGAAGTGGGAAGCTGGCCGCGCGAGTTATCCCCCAAGTGACGGGGTAAAGCGAGTGCACAGTTCTCGTAGTAAACAAACAGAAAGTAGCGGCCGACCCCGGTCTCTGCGCACGACCACACTCACTTTCCCAGCGGTAATCTTTCGGGATGGGGGGGGGCCTGTTTCTTTTTTGTTATGCTCTTCCGTTTCACCCCATAAATGACAGTAGCGGGCACTCATCTCGCCGCGGTAATCCGCTAATCGCTCGGATTAAAGACTCGCTCTTCGCCGCCAGCAAGACCAGGATATTCGCTTGTTTATGTGTCCGACCGGCCCCCTGGCAGGGATTCCCTGCATTCCCCGAGTAAACCAAATGCCGTCAGTAGAACGATATCTTTGTATTTGTGCAATTTAAAAACTCGCTGATATTCCTGACTTTAATAATCGTGTTGATAATGTTTACTTCTGGTGCTAAGACCTCTTATCGATGATGTGTCAACAGTATGCACGCGGCGATGGTGAAATCTACATGATAACGATTCGCGCTGGTGGCATGGCATTTCTGTTAATATTTCCAGTGGTGCGAGTTCAATTAGTGAGTAATATTCAATGAGGACTTGAAAGAATAGTAGCACACAGACAGCTCAGTATCATCGATGTTGCATTACATGTGCAGCAGCAGCAGCATCTGACAAGGCTGAACCGTGACGGGCTCGCAGTCCGGCACGAGGAGTGTCCCGTTCTCTCGACAGCCGTGGTTGCTGCTGTGACCCTGCATCAGTCCCACGAAATCCAGCTGACATTCAGTCGGATTAGATTAGGGGATCTGGATGATCGGCCTTCGTGCTATGGTTCCTTACCAATGGGTGACGCTGACGATCGCCGATTCCTCTAAGCGATTGTCATGAAACAGTAGATCACCTGGCGAAGACATTCAATACGTAGCAATGTACACTCTTCTCCAACCGTATCTAGCGACCAACAGACAGGCTATGGTAGTGGGAGACCAGTGGTGTGAGCATAGGCGGCTGGTGAAAAGTAACCTGCTCTACGAGTCGCACTTCACTCTTATCTTTATTTTAATTTTTTTGCACAAATGGGCGAAGAGAGATTTAGAGGAAGCCATCTTGCGGCTCCAACTGTCCAGGCGTCCGGTGGTAGAGCCAGGGTTTGGGACCTGTTTTGCTGACATAGCCCAGGGCCGCCCTTGGTCTCTTTGGGAGACAGAATGAATGCCAAAACTAACCTCAGAAATCATTTCCGATTAAGTGCAGCCAGTGGGGATGGCTACTTTCAAGACAACGAAAACTTCTACACACCCTGCCCACCCTGTTTGTCCATAGTTGGAGGGACATGGTTGGCATTTCAGGCAGCTCCCGTGGCCGGCAAAATTCCTGGATCTTAATCCAATTAAGCAACTGTGGGATGAACTTGAAAGGCGCATCCACATCCACGATTTCTGCTTACCTCAATCCATACACCGCACACAGTATGGGCGAGACATCTCTCCAGGTACTTCCCAGCACTCTCTGGATTCTGGTCCACACACGTCGTGTTTTGGCTCTTATTTGGGGGGAGGGAAGGGACCCGATTCTCTTATTTAGCATAGATCCTAATAAGCGCCCCACCGTCCATCAGCGCTCCTTTCGTTGTGCAGCAGAATCGGTCGACGTACGAACGTAGAATGCTAGTAAGCTCCCTTGACACGCCGCGATTTAACACCGTTACCATGGTTCCGTATTTTCCATGTTGTTGTCACTGACCCCCGAGTAACATAACGGTCCCGACCACCATTTTGTCAACCTTTTTATTTCGTGGATTACTTTGCTTTTGTTCGAGTGCTCATTAAACTTCTTAATGTGAGCAGCCTCCTCCACTTCAGTAGGACGTAAGCCTCCTTTCCAAAGTGAAATTAGGAAAGGGCATAGGTCAAGTTCTTTTCCACCCGACCTGACGCGGACCGGAAGAGGCGTGTCTACCCCGGCAGGGAAGTAATCTCTACAAGCATAATTCAATTTAATTACACTGTAATAATAATCTGCTATCGTTTTATGTCTTGGCTTAAATAATGATAATTAAATACGCTATGGGGTTTCGGAATTGTATCTGTTTTTTTTTTTTTCTGTTTTAACTCTATTTTCCGCAGTTTTTTTAACAAAAATTATTAAAGAAAAAGGGTTTTTTTTTAAAAAAAAAAAGGAAACAGGAGTTATCTCCCATTTTAGAGCGAGTAAGATGGTTTGTATCATCGCATTATTTGTGACGTTTACAGATAACTTCTGCATCTTATTGCAAATGGAAGCTATTTAGACTAAAAATAATTGCTGCTGATTAATTAAAACTAATGTAGCTGATTTGATAACTTATGTAAAAATAACTTCAAAAATTTAGGAATTCATTATTTATTTATTTAGAACAGTTTTTATGAGAAAATGTATGCAGTATAGAAGTTTGTGTGGCGTCACGTGGCTTGGTAAGATTATCGTGGGAGGATCGGAGCTCTTATCAAGCGTACCGTTGCTTATTATGGAAGATGGTTTCGCAGACACTTTGAAGACCTTATCGTCAGGCCGATGACAGATTTACGGGCGCAGATACTGCTAGTTAATGTAGCAGATAAAAACTGAGTAAGAGTGCGATAGCGCCTAGGTATGTATTTCTGCACCAGGTACTTGGATCTCAGCCTATGCCGTCGTCATCGACTCTACACGCGGTGAATCTGCTTATTATGGTAAAAGCAACTAAAGCAAATATACCGGAAACTTGCAAGGAGGCCCCCTGACCTGGCTGGCACCTCCTTCAGAAAATTAATTTCCCTCTTGGTTCTTGGTCGTTTTTTTCTTTCTCTACTCTAGCCATCTTGTTTCTTTATCATTGAAAGACGGGTCGCTTTTTTACACCATTAGATTGCCATGGTTGAGCCCGAGTTCGAATCCCGGTCGGTTCTAGGTACCTTTCTGGTCTCTTTCATTTCCGTTTTCTTTACCAGCCGGTTGCGTGAGCTTCCTCCCACATCTAAAAATCTATGTTTATGCATCTTTAAACAGCATGTTGCGTAAATAAATGGCTACGTTCATTAGTACTGATACGATATAACTGCATAGATACTAACGTAAGAGAGTTACAGCACCAGTAATTGCTGATCAAACGTATAGATGAGGCTATAATCGACGTCATCTGCTTTCATCATAACAACATATCCGTGTAGCAACTGGCCCTGGTCTCTCCTAGGCATTCACAAATTATGTTAGAAAACAATACGTCTAAACCTTACAAACTGGAATAACTTATTACTGAATGAGTCATCACCACCTAAACATTGGATAAGAATTACCTTCGCATACGGTTCTGCAGAGATTCGTTGTACTGTCTGTACTAGTTATTGTGTATTTACAAATGAGGATTTTAACCGTTTTCATCCATGCGATAAAACCGGCCAATATTTTCCCACTTTTTTCTGCTGATTAAGACCTGACACTGGTTTTTAACTAATTTTGGGGCGCTGATTTCAAAAATAAAATCGGTTTTTGCCTATCACGTCAAGTTTTTGTTCTACGGGATTTTAAAATGGTTAACTTTTTACTTGGTCAACAAGGAGGATACAGGAAATATCCGTGTTTCCTGTGCCTGTGGGATAGTAGAGCTAAGGACAAGCACTGGACTCAGAAGAACTGGCCGGCGAGAACATGCTTAGATGTCGGAGAACCAAAGATCAAAAGCCAACCATTAGTTAGATCGGGTAAAAATCATCTTTCCTCCTCTCCCCATCAAACACTGGGTCTAATGAAGCAGTATGAGCATGGAAGGTGACTGTTTTAAGTACACATGCACAACATTTCCTAGCCTCAGTTATGAAAAAATAAAAGCTGATGTGTTTGACGGACCACAAATCAGAAAACCGATGAGAGATCAACATTCCACGAGCCTCCATGAATGATACGGAGAAAAGAGCACGGAATTCTTTCGTGGCTGTTGCGAAAAATTTCCTGGGAAACAACAAAAAAGCTGAGAATTACAAAGATCGTATTCAACATTGCTTAAGAATTTCATCGTCTGGGTTGCAACATGAGCATAAAGTTCATTTCATTTCCTCAACAATCGTCTGATAAATTTCCTGAAAATCTAGGTGACGTAAGTGATGAGCAAGGTGAAAGGTTCCATCAAGGTATACAAGCTATGGAGGGAGCGATACCGAGGAAGGTGGGATACTCACAGATGGATGACTACTGTTGGAGTATTAAAAGAGCTCCAGAAAACGAAAAAATTAATCCATGAAGGAAGAATGTGTCATTTACTGATATCAGTTAATGTAAATAAACCCATGTCTGTCATTGTTTTGTTTGTACAGTATTCTAAATGAAACGATAAGAATATTCTGGATCAGTTTGTGCCCATCTTTGACTAAAATTCATTCAATTCTAGCATCGATTTATATTTTTCTATTTCAATATTTTGACCTGATATGTCATAGTTAACCAATATATTTGTTGATCTCAAAATCGATTCATGGTATTGTTTGTTGGAATGGTATTCTAAATAAAATGGTAAGAATAGGATCGAGGTGATTGTGGAAATCATTCTAATCGGGTACATTTTTATGGCGATTGATCGAAAACAGGGGTATTCCGTAGAGCGAAAACTTGACGTGATATTGGAGTTCAGCGCCCCCAGATTAGTCAGAAACAAGTCCCAGATATAAGCCAGCAAAATTTGTGCTGGCCAGTGTAATATTTAGGGTAGGTAGGTAGGTAAGTTAGCTAACTTAATGTTATACTTTTAAGCGTGAAGATTAACATCTGGATACCATGTTCATAGCACAATATTTACTTATAAACCCTTTTGATAGTGGGAACGCGGTAATGTTCGATTGTATTGAACAACCACAAACGATTTTCAGAACTGTTACCTAACCAAATTGGCGGAATGTAAAAGAAGAGTGAATAGGGTTCGTTCTGGTTCAGCTGCATTTCCAAGAGACTTAATTTATGCACAACTGTACACAGTAACGGTTCTTT
>JACATO010001368.1:0-186534 GCA_018389105.1 Nautilus pompilius | reverse complement strand
GAGAGAGAGAGAGAGAGAGGGGTGTGTGAACGAGAGAGAGCAGAGAGAGAGAGAGTCTGTGTGTGAACGAGAGGAGAGAGAGAGAGAGAGAGATGTGTTTGAAAGAGAGGAGAGAGATAGAGAGGTGTGTTATGTGAAGAGAGAGAGAGAGAGAGAGAGATGTGAGAGAACGCGGGTGCACATCTAGGACATGTGGATAAACCTCCTAATTTTTTTTTTCTAATTGCAAAACTGACGCTACTTTCTGGTGGTTCAGCATCACCATCTGAGACTTGTAAAAAACAGAAAAACACAAAAACCAACCTAACATCATCTCAGACAGTCACAACCAGTAGACTGTACAAATCCAGAATCATGGAGCCATGTTACCTCATCTTGATATTTACATTTACCTTAAAAAAACCCCCACCCAACTCAATAACTATAATTGCAGTTTATTTCTCGCACTTATCAGAGTTAAGCTGGTGCAGTGACATTTACTAATTCGTGGGCCCCTTCTATAGCAAATATCAGCAATCTTTTATTTTCCTGGGTTAATTATTAATTCTTCATTAACCCTCTGCATACCACATGAGCTACAGCTACACCCCAGCCAAACAGTATTGGTTAACGCCTGCACTGAACAGGCTGTATATTTAGTCAGCGCACTAGTAATGCAGAAACACGTGGGGTTGGAGTGATGCACGGATTTGTCACTACTTCTATTAATGAGGAAGGTACTATTCATCATAGCCCCTATGGCTAAGCCCGTGCTAAGTAATACAGATTTAGAGGGCAGTGAGGCCCATATGCTATACACAGATTTAAAAGAAATAGTAATATAAACGCTCTATTTCTTGAAGGTAGTAGCCACATCTTGCCATTCACCAACTGGGGGCCCTCAACCATCTCAGAGTAATCAGTCTTTTGGACAAAACTGCTTGTGAAATGCTTTACCTACCTGCAAAGCATGTCACCTACTGAACTTCTCTAACAACAATCAGTAGAAGTTGAAATCTCATTGTTTCAGAATAGAAGTTAACTGATTTACCAGAAGAGATTGTCTCTGGTTCACATCTCTAAGCAGCCAATCAGATGAGGGCTACACACCCCTTCTAGCACCTTTACCTTTTTTTTTCCTTATAAAAACTTCCGTATAGTACGAGGTACCTATTGGGGCAGTGTCCTGCCTGAAGATGCAATTTTCCCCAACAGTTTTCACGCTGATGGTAACAGGTATCATCTTCCCAGTATGTTTTTGCATACACGTCCATCCATGATTCCTTCCATAATTTCCCATTGACCAGCATCATCTGAAGTCAAACAACTCTGGAACAGAGCTTTCTGACTGCCACTCTCAGAAATGGGGTGCGTCACACACCTCTCATCAAGCTGTGCATTCCCTTTGCTTGATTCTCACTGATTAATGGCTCCACCTCTAGCCATTCCTTCATGTAATCCACTGTCGCAGTTTACCTCCCAACGTTTGGTGACTAATAATCCCTTCTCTACCCTCCTATGCAATACTTTTCTTCCATCTCCCTTTACCATTCTCTTTATCAACCTGCGCATTCTCTCACCTGTCTTTCTTGGATGACCATTTCTATGCTTATCAGTTTTGCTTTCTGTTGCTCTGAACTCTGTAACGATGCTTTGTCGCAGCTATAGATCAGCCCTGTACTGATCCCTGGTTTTCCTGAAATCTCTTTTTCAGAGCTTTTAATACAAAAAAACTTATTTACGAAGTACACTTGGCATATGTATCCTTTTTTTCATTCATATTTAAATTCAAGAAAATGTCAAAATTGGACTGGATATTTATCTGACAGTGATTTAAATAGTGAAACTAAACAACACATAATTAGCATA
Organism: Nautilus pompilius; assembly: GCA_018389105.1. Lineage (NCBI taxonomy): Eukaryota > Metazoa > Mollusca > Cephalopoda > Nautilida > Nautilidae > Nautilus > Nautilus pompilius. The sequence goes on along the minus strand of JACATO010001368.1, from coordinate 184,686 downwards.
TAAGAGAGACATCCATAACATTTCTTTTCGCATTGTTATTTGCTATATGTGAAAACCAGGTAACTCGCACATTCCAGGTGGGTAAATGCATTCAGAACCAGCTTTGTGAAAAGAATGAATACTCTGAGGTGGTGAGTTGGTGAATACCTTTTTGATTCAGTGTGCTTTACTTTAATCCTACCTGGGCCAGAATTAGTAGATGCATCTCACATTTACACATTCACTATTTGAGATTGTAAATAAATACAGGATCCAGACTGACAACCTCCGACAACGTAATTCACCTAGAATGGCCAACCCACTTGAGGGGTGGAAGCAAAGGGTTTTCAATCTGACAACAACAACAACCCAAAATCAGCACCCGTGCAAGAACGCTCTTTATAGAGTTTCTACAGATATTCGCTCTCTCAGCGTTTTCTCTGTTATCAGGTGGGCGGCGCCACTTCAGACCGCTTCAGGTTTATCTCCACAAAACAATAGCATTTATTTTAGTTCAGGTGAACAGGGTAAGAAAAAAAAAAAAAAGAAATCCAACCAGTTTTAGAAGAACAAACAGAATGAAAAACCACAGGTATGCAAATAAATCTTGAACAGTTGGGGGGTGGCAGTTTCTTCTTCTTCAAGGGGACACAGCATTTCAGATGAGCTTCAGTTCCAGCCAACCGTAAATTAGAAGCCATTGTCAGGGTCTACGATTTCTAGATATCTGGAATTGTTGGAGAAATCTTCAGAAAGAGAGAGAGAGCTGAGGGGTTTATTCAGGAAGGAAGAGGGGGAGCTATTCTGGCACGACCAAATCTCTATTAATATATATGTACTTTTTTAAAAACAACAACAAAGTTTTATGGCAACACGTTACGCCGTTCTAACCAGGAGTGATAAATACCACTATCTGTGTCAGGAGCATGTAATAATGGCTTACGTTTCCCAGCTCCGTATGACAAGGATCATTGCCACTGGTGATTACATGTGGCTAACACGCCTTTTAGCTGGATATGCTATCATTCCATTAATGCATCCCACTTAATAATTATGGACGCTTCAGCATTTAACCAGTTCCTCTGTTACAAATTATTATCTTCCAGCTATTAAAAAGAAATGGCAAAAAGAAGCATTTTGGCTATCTCAGTCTGCTACACCCAGATATCAGTCATGGCCGACTTTAACGCTGCCAGGAGAGGTGGTCTGATACGAATTATTTCTCCGTTCCTTATAACTGCTTTTCAGCACGTACTATGGACATTCAAGAGAAACCCATCTGAAACAGCATCGCTGCACCTGGATCCCACAGCTTTGGCATTACCAGAACATCAACAGATTAAAATGACCTTGTAGCTAAGATTACAAACACAATTACCAGGCCTCTTGGCAAGTCTTTCAGGTTTTTTTCCCCAAGAAATCCACATCCACTGTATAAGCTGGGACACGGCGGACCTGAATCATTTACCCTAAAGGGGGTCTAACGAATGATTTATCCAAGAAAACTAATTAACACGGACACAAACGCGAAGACGGGGGGGGGTTTGAAATTACGAGACGATCACACAAAAATTGTACCTGCATGCGACTCAAAAAGTATTACTTTGAAAGAGAGTTTCTCGAAGCACCGCATGAATATCCAAGAGTGTTAAATTTCATGGAAAATGTCAACCATGTAATTAAACGTTTTTACAGCAAGTTCCGTCTCATAGGACAAGAGGCAGCATTCGTCTGTCATGATTTACATAATTTATTTTCCCCTTTTTTTGACAGTTCCACGCCTCTCCAACAGGTAAGTCTGCGCTTTTTTTTTAATGCTACAAAATAGTTAAAACGCAAGCGGCGCCAGTATTGTTCTGTTCTAACCATTGCGAGCACTGCTTAAAGACTTTCTTCTTATACACATTTTCAATTGTTTGTTGCTCCTCCACGACCCAAGCGTAGCACTCAGAGGCCCCAAAGTTTTGGGTGTGGGTACTTGGAATCTGGGGAAGGTTTTAAGCTACTTCAAGTTGGCCTAAAGCCATTTTTTCCCTGTGCAGCACCAGGTACCCCACCCTAGTTAAAAAAAAAACAAAACTAGGTGGGTTTTCATCTGACATCGCTGGTTTTCTTTTTTAAAGTCGGTTAAATTAGAAATTCTAAAAGAAATGACAACTTTCTTGTAAACTCTCCAGAAAACTGTCCTCATCACAGCCTTTAAAATGTAAAATTATTTTTTTTTAAATTAAAAAAAAAGAACTGTGCGCCAAATAACTGTTTCCCAGCTGGTAATAAGATAGGATAAACTATCTGTTGCCAAGGTGAATGCAATCCAATCCCACTCTAGTTTCTTCTGCACTGGTTTCTGAATGATGCACATACTTAAGAGACGGGCAAGAGCCAAACTTGGCTACAGAGTACATTTTGTGATAGGTTTTCTCCCCCCCCCCCCAACCATCACCACTGGTAATGTTCTGATTTCAGGATGATATTTGCCACATCTGGAAAAGATTTCCTAACATAAACACGTGCAGGACGTGATTACCATACTGCATGTAAATGCTATTTATACTTAATCATGCTGATAATAGTCAGCGAAGTTGTTTTTCGTTTCATTTTGCACAAGATGAAGTTGTAAAGACTTCCAGCTCTCATTCTAAAGTGTATTTCACAGTGAGAAGACCCGAGAGGGCTTCAGACGTGGCACCTCTCTGCCATGGCCACTTCTTCTCATGTTTCCTCCCACATCTGAAAATAAAGAGTTCTGCTGGAGATTTCCAGGTAATGTGGTTTGGGTTCTGGAAATGTTGGTTTCCGCATTTGCTTCCTCTGTTTTGGCACCATTGTTGGCTAATAGTTCAGCCTCGCCAACCACCAGATGCTAGGGTCGTTTGAAGTTGTAAAGTGGCTCTAACTTGCCTTCGTGAAACTTCTGAGGTATTTTATGAGAGACAGCAGAGCTACCTGCTATTCCACCTTCAAATTAAGATGAGGCCATGCGGCAAATTGATGTACAGATGTGAGGAATAGATCTTGTTGTTGGTGGACACCAGGAGGACAAAAAACACTTTGACAAGTGGACAATGGTAGGGCGGTAAGGTGACCGACAATACGAGAGACAGGCAGCAAAACTGGAAATGCAAAAGGTTTGGACAAGAATGAAACAAAGAGGTAGACAAAGGACAATGTATAAGGACAACCCAGAAGACTGATTGAGATGCAGCAGTGTACAAGAGATGCCTGCGCATTGGCCACCAAAGCCAAATAGCACGGAAGAGAACACACGAGGAACTTCCAGAGAGATCCACAGCATCCATAATTAGAGGGGAGTAAAACATACGGCTGTGTGTGGGTTTGAGTGAGTGTGTTTGTGGATATATACAAATGGTGAATAAATAATCTGTAGTTGTAAGTATAAGGAAGCAAAGTCTGCTTAACTTTCTAAAGAAATGAATAAGCATAAATTTATGGAAATACAAATTATTCTAATCTCTAGTTTTTATCTTTATTAGGTTTACTATTATCCACCAGAAATTATATTACCTATACTGAAAACATAAATGTTTTCAGGAGAAATTCTGAATCTTGTAGACAATAATAGAGAACAAATCAGTTTTCATCAAAAAAAAGAAAAGAAGAGAGACAACTGCTGAAAATGAGTGAAATCAAATCAGTACCAATAACCAGCCATAATCTTCAGTATTTACAGTATCTTGCCAATGTAAACTCATAAGCTATTCCATGGGCTACTATGCCTCAGAGCATTCTTCATCTCCCATGTTAGTCTGCAAGTACCCTTCAGTCATGGCCCAGTAGCAGGCTGGCTTGGGTACTGCATCACCCTTTCTTTCTCCAGCACTAGAACATCTGGAACCCTTCTCTTCCATCATCATGGGTGACTTGCCTGCAGAGAAATGTGACTATCAGGTTTCTACCTCACCCTGTCATACCTGCAAAATCTGCCCTTTCCTCAGTCCCAACATGGTTACTCTCATTATTTAAAAAAAAAGCTTATCTCATAGTTAATAACTAACTCTGTCAAAAGATGCGGTTTCTTTAAATAGCTTTTTCATCATATAATTACCATAATGTGACGAATAAATATTCAGGCATTTTGAAAAAAAGATATACCTGAAAGTTTTACCTGTGTGAGAGAAAATATAAAATCAATACATTACACAACAAAAATTAAAAGTTTCTTTTGAATAAAACCAATTTTTAAAATTGCAACATTTTTCATGGCTGTGGCTATGATGCACGTACCTCAGGATGGAGAACTAAGAGAGAGTCTACTCTCTTCATTTTTGATGGTTGAAAGAAAATATGGTACAAAGGGAATAATTTTATTACTAATTAAACAAGCTTTCTAAATATCTCCCCCCCCCCACCACCACCACCTCTTCTAGAGAATGCGATACAACAATAAGAATCGTGAGAAAACACCTGTATCTTCAGACTGACAGCTAATGCAAACCAGGGGAAAAATGAAGCCTACGCACCTGGTATGACGATGGACACACCGCCCCTCTTTAGCTGGAGCATTTTAAAGCAACCCTAGAACTTATATTTTGCTTGTTTCATACAATAAAAAAATAAGGTGGGCTTCATGATATACATGCACAAGTCGTTTCCATAATTAATTAAAATCTTGATTTTCTTCCAAATTTGTTCACTACACCATGCAATCTAATTTACTTTTTATTTTTTTTTTAAATTTAGGTATAATAAAGCTTTTCTTTTGTTGGATAGATGGAGAAAGAGAGTCTTAGTTAGGAAGCTAGGATGATTTAGAATTGTATTTTGTTCCAAAGCGACTGTGCCCTGCTGAAGAAAAAATGAAGCAAACAGATTGCCTGATATCAATGGCATCAGGTGGATGGCCTGATGGAAAAGGTTAACTATGTTTAGCAAGAGAGTGACCCATAAACAGATCCATACAAAGAGAAGCTCAACTATGGAAAAGAACGGAGGTGGGGCTTGAACCAGCTGTATCCTAAATTTACTTCTGCTAACTGCTGATGTCCCCAAGAATAGCTTTTAGACCAGAAGGCCCGAATTTGTAAAATCAATTAGTGCCCAGTCAAACCACTTTCCTCTCTGAACTAAACCATGTCCTACCAGGGATCCTGAATAGAGAAAACAGGGGCAGAAAGCAGACTGCCCAAGCCAATGAAAGAACTGGCTCTCCCTATACAAGCAAACCAGTTAGGAGTGAGCAGTTTTAAGATGCATCAGTATATTCTGAATTTTTAAAAGCAACACGTTACTGATATTTTTAACTGTCTGCTTTTGTTTCAGATTTTCTTACTATTCTGCGTGTGGATTCTCTTTGAGAGGCAGGCGCTTGAGCAATACCCAGGGGAAGGATAACAACAGGATGCTGTGGTAGATAATCAGTAGCTGGAGGGCTAGTGCAGCAAATGTTTAATGTGTTGACACACAACACTTTTTAAGTTATTTCTAAAACAGTACTAACATTTTAACCTCTACTGTGACACCAGGCGTATGTTGTATTAGCTACAAAATAAGCGGACAAAAATTAAATTCAGAAAATAGAAACTCTGGATAGATTTATAAAATAATTCTTATATATATATATCTCTCTCTACAATAATATTTCTGGAATTTCTAAGTATAATTAAGCTGAGAAAAGTCTAGAAATTCTGAGAAATCAGAAACAGTATTTAATAATAATAATAATAATAATAATCTAATTCAACATTCTCTGGAACAGGTTGGCTAGCAGAAAAACAACAAAGTCAGGCAAGTTTTGAGGATGGCCATTTGTCAGCAGCCCACCCCACTCCCTGGATGGCTGCACAAGACATCTGTCACACTATTTCAGCTCAAGCTTCTTTGCCTACAAACCACTAAAGTCTCTCAACAAGCTTACTCAGGTCCCCTGCTAACCTACTTTTTGAAAGAAAAGAAACAAGCAAGGATAGGAAGGAAGAAAGACACCAACGGGTTCCCTATATAACGCACAACGGAAAATAAAAATAGTATCAATTGGGTTTTAAGGAGAAGCCAAACAAAGAAAAGCAGTACTAACGACAACAAATTTTCCCTTTTTTTTTTCTTTTTTAAAAAGTGATACATACTTCACTCCCCAGCGTTTCAGGTGATGGGAGTACATTCCAGAATTCCGTGGGTACAAGGACTCAGGCATTGGGAGAGAAAACAGGTAGAAAGCCCCATTTGGTCAGAAAGTTAAACTCCATGGGTCTGACTGGTGGTGGGACACCGAGCATAGCTAACGTTGTTCCTGGCTGCGTTATGCATCCCTAGCTTCTCTCCCCGGTACCACCTCAGTCTGGGGATCACTCACACGCGGCGGCCCCTCTTGAGGTTTCCAACAGTCTCTACCTATGTGACTTGTAGGAGTAACCCCCCCCAGATACCAATAGTCTCTGGGGTGTGTAAAATAACCCAAAGTGTTGTTCTCTCCCCAAAAACACAGCGCACACTGCCTTTTGGGACCTACCACTCTGAGGTGTCAGGGGTGGAAAACTAGGTCCTACCATCAACAACATGTAATCTCCACCAGCCACTTCAATGGAGTTGTATATTTATATCAGGTAGAAAATTAGAGGAGGAACGGGCCGGCGGGCGGCAGGGTGGCACTGAAGCAGTATTAGCTTTCCTTCATCTGTAAACAACCAGAATGTTAATGATTAGAATAAATTTTTCTTTTAAAGGTAGGGAGAGCTCTGTCTTCGAAGGGCAGCCCAGCAAATGACACAAATACAGTCTCATCTATTTCCTGGTGTTTCAGCTTTCACCCAGCAGACCTTTAACGGGGTTAGGGCGCTTCATAGGAACCTGATCATGCTGGTGCTGGTGCACGCACATCTTCTGACAAAAAAGGAAAACAGCTTTAAAAATAGTTGTGCCAGCATAATTATGTATGCAGGGTTTGGATTTCTTTCTCTCTTCTTCACTCCTGCCGCTTGAAAGACACACAGACAGAGTTCATTCAGGGTTCCACGCAACATCTCACCAGCAACTCATCCCGCTCTCCTACTACAGTAGTAGTAGTACAACTGTACTAAATGCTGCCTCAAACTTTTAGCTCAGGAGAGCTCTTTCTATTTGTTAGTTAGACAGTTACACTGTTATATTCACACAGAAGATAAATTATAATACAAGTTTGTAACAAGAAATAATTTCATTAAAAACCTATCTGGTCAATTTCTTTAAAGTATCATGTTTATTTATTTTAAAAAAAGACGAAAGTATATATATATATATACGCTTTCAAGTTTTAAGGTGTAAGGGGTCTTTCAACTCCCCTATTTAAATGCTCATCGACCTAAACACATATCTACCTACATTTCACCCTTTTAGGATAAAGTGGAGTCTTCTACTTTGAAAATGTATAGCAGTAAACAATAGTCCCATTCCTTTCCACACAGAGAGAGAGAGACGGATGGACAGGAGAGACTGAGAGGCAGAAATGGAAGAGGAGAGAGAGACGGATGGACAGGAGAGACTGAGAGGCAGAAATGGAAGAGGAGAGAGAGACGGATGGACAGGAGAGACTGAGAGGCAGAAATGGAAGAGGAGAGAGAGACGGATGGACAGGACAGACTGAGAGGCAGAAGTGGAAGAGGAGAGAGAGACGGATGGAGAGGCAGAAATGGAAGAGGAGAGAGAGACGGATGGAGAGGCAGAAATGGAAGAGGAGAGAGAGACGGATGGAGAGGCAGAAATGGAAGAGGAGAGAGAGACGGATGGAGAGGCAGAAATGGAAGAGGAGAGAGAGACGGATGGAGAGGCAGAAATGGAAGAGGAGAGAGAGACGGATGGAGAGGCAGAAATGGAAGAGGGGAGAGAGACGGATGGACAGGACAGACTGAGAGGCAGCGATGGTAGAGGAGAGAGAGACGGATGGACAGGACAGACTGAGAGGCGGAGATGGTAGAGGAGAGAGAGACGGATGGACAGGACAGACTGAGAGGCGGAGATGGTAGAGGAGAGAGAGAGACGGATGGACAGGACAGACTGAGAGGCGGAGATGGTAGAGAGAGAGAGAGAGAGACGGATGGACAGGACAGACTGAGAGGCGGAGATGGTAGAGAGAGAGAGATAGAGACGGATGGACAGGACAGACTGAGAGGCGGAGATGGTAGAGAGAGGAGAGAGAGAGATAGAGAGAGAGAGAGATAGAGACGGATGGACAGGACAGACTGAGAGGCGGAGATGGTAGAGGGGAGAGAGAGAGAGACGGATGGACAGGACAGACTGAGAGGCGGAGATGGTAGAGGGGAGAGAGAGAGAGAGGACGGATGGACAGGACAGACTGATAGGCGGAGATGGTAGAGAGAGAGAGAGACGGATGGACAGGACAGACTGATAGGCGGAGATGGTAGAGAGAGAGAGACGGATGGACAGGACAGACTGAGAGGCGGAGATGGTAGAGAGAGAGAGACGGATGGACAGGACAGACTGATAGGCGGAGATGGTAGAGGAGAGAGAGAGAGAGGCGGATGGACAGGACAGACTGAGAGGCGGAGATGGTAGAGGAGAGAGAGAGAGAGAGACGGATGGACAGGACAGACTGATAGGCGGAGATGGTAGAGGAGAGAGAGAGAGAGACGGATGGACAGGACAGACTGAGAGGCGGAGATGGTAGAGGGGAGAGAGAGAGAGAGACGGATGGACAGGACAGACTGAGAGGCGGAGATGGTAGAGGGGAGAGAGAGAGAGACGGATGGACAGGACAGACTGAGAGGCAGAGATGGTAGAGGGGAGAGAGAGAGACGGATGGACAGGACAGACTGATAGGCGGAGATGGTAGAGGAGAGAGAGAGAGAGACGGATGGACAGGACAGACTGATAGGCGGAGATGGTAGAGGAGAGAGAGAGAGAGGCGGATGGACAGGACAGACTGATAGGCGGAGATGGTAGAGGAGAGAGAGAGAGAGGCGGATGGACAGGACAGACTGAGAGGTGGAAATGGTAGAGAGAGAGAGAGAGAGATAGAGAGAGAGAGACGGATGGACAGGACAGACTGAGAGGTGGAGATGGTAGAGAGGAGAGAGATAGAGAGAGAGAGAGACGGATGGACAGGACAGACTGAGAGTGAGATGGTAGAGGAGAGAGAGATAGAGAGAGAGAGAGACGGATGGACAGGACAGACTGAGAGGGGAATGGTAGAGAGAGAGGAGAGATAGAGAGAGAGAGAGACGGATGGACAGGACAGACTGAGAGGGTGAGAGATGGTAGAGAGGAGAGAGAATAGAGAGAAGAGAGACGGATGGACAGGACAGACTGAGAGGTGGAGATGGTAGAGAGAGAGAGAGATGGAGAGAGAGAGAGACGGATGGACAGGACAGACTGAGAGGTGGAGATGGTAGAGAGAGAAGAGAGATAGAGAGAGAGGACGGATGGACAGGACAGACTGAGAGGTGGAGAGGGTAAGAGAGAGAGAGAGAGAGAGAGAGAGACGGATGGACAGGACAGACTGAGAGGTGGAGATGGTAGAGAGAGAGAGAGATAGAGAGAGAGAGACGGATGGACAGGACAGACTGAGAGGCGGAGATGGTAGAGAGAGAGAGAGATAGAGAGAGAGAGACGGATGGACAGGACAGACTGAGAGGCAGAGATGGTAGAGGAGAGAGATAGATAGAGAGAGAGAGACGGATGGACAGGACAGACTGAGAGGCAGAGATGGTAGAGAGAAGAGAGAGATAGAGAGAGAGAGACGGATGGACAGGACAGACTGAGAGGCAGAGATGGTAGAGGAGAGAGAGATATAGAGAGACGGATGGACAGGACAGACTGAGAGGCAGAGATGGTAGAGAGAGAGGAGATAGAGAGACGGATGGACAGGACAGACTGAGAGGCAGAGATGGTAGAGGAGAGAGAGATAGAGAGAGAGGGACGGATGCACAGACAGACTGAGAGGCAGAGATGGTAGAGGAGAGAGAGATAGAGAGAGGGACGGATGCACAGGACAGACTGAGAGGCGAGATGGTAGAGGAGAGAGAGATAGAGAGAGAGGGACGGAGATGCACAGGACAGACTGAGAGGCAGAGATGGTAGAGGAGAGAAGATAGAGAGAGAGGGACGGATGCACAGGACAGACTGAGAGGCAGAGATGGTAGAGGAGAGAGAGATAGAGAGAGAGGGACGGATGCACAGGACAGACTGAGAGGCAGAGATGGTAGAGGAGAGAGAGATAGAGAGAGAGGGACGGATGCACAGGACAGACTGAGAGGCAGAGATGGTAGAGGAGAGAGAGATAGAGAGAGAGGGACGGATGCACAGGACAGACTGAGAGGCAGAGATGGTAGAGGAGAGAGAGATAGAGAGAGAGACGGATGGACAGGACAGACTGAGAGGCAGAGATGGTAGAGGAGAGAGAGATAGAGAGAGAGATGGATGGACAGGACAGACTGAGAGGCAGAGATGGTAGAGGAGAGAGAGATAGAGAGAGAGACGGATGGACAGGACAGACTGAGAGGCAGAGATGGAAGAGGAGAGAGAGAGAGAAGAATAGAAAGATAGATTTGGTGAATGGAGAGGGAGGAATATATAGATGGATAAATCGATGGAGAGAAAGAGAAATAGAGGGATGAACGAATGAATGAAGAGAAAGATTAAAAGCTGTATCCCCCCTGATCCTCTATGTAACCAGATTTCACCAGTCTATTTATAAACTAATTTATATGCCACAAATAACAGTTTCACAACTTTAATGACCAAACTTTCCGCTGGGGCCCCATCTAGACGGCTGGCCGACCGACGGTGTGAGCAGCAGATTAAAAATGTAGTAAATACACTAACTTCTGATGCTTAAGGTGGATCCTGATTTAGCATCAGTGGAGATGGGTGGTAAAATGGTATTGCATTTGGGTCTTGTTTGCCAGCACTAGGAATGGCTGGGTCCAGAAGATAACCCCAGTTCAAAGTTGCATGACAAACAACATATGGATACAAGAAAAAAAAATTATTACCAAGATCTTTTTCTTTCTCCCCCCCCCCCTTAAAGCAAAACAGATTACACTCGGAGATCTGTAATGCCGTACTACCTCAAATTTGGGGCTTTTCAATTCTGCACTCCGACTAAAGCTAGGTGTTCTCTGGTCCTGCAGCTGGAAGTGTAAGCAGAATTGAATTGGATTAAAAATGGCTTCCTTGTGTTGCTTATTTTCCCGATGGCTTGTATGCGCAGGTGATTGTCTATATAAGTAGGCAGAAATGAACCCAGTGGCCAGCTGCTTTTGGAACTGGACTCAGGCGGTTTGGTTTATTTTTTTTTTGCGATGCATGGTCTTTATTTGGTTCTAGCTTCATCTGGTCAAGACAAAAGCAAGAGAGTGGTCAGAGGCAAATCAGATGGCACTGAAGGTGGGATTTACCCGCAAGTTTAGCGCTGAATTAAGGACGGAACCTCACTGAGGAAATGGCTGGATCGATAGAGGCTCACCTGGGATCACTTCACAATCTGACTAATGGTGGTCTTCTGACGGACTTGGGTATAGGAGTAAGAACAATCAATTCCAAGCACACCCATGATTCAGGAGCAATGGGACAATTTAAGAATTCTTAACAAACTACGCATTCCCTAACAGTAGGCTGTGAGAGACTTCGGCAACTGGGATGATTACGGTCCAGCTGCTCAGCAGCAGATCCCTATGGAGGAGCAAATAAACCTTGATAAATCCATAAATAGGGTGATGAGAGCACGAGCCAGACAGCGAGGGTTATTTGCCGAGAGCATGAATTCGTCAGCTACTCGGCACCACACAGTAAAAACAAGAGGATAGCAGAATCAAACAAAAATTGGGGACAGAGTGCTCTTGCAACAGGAGCAAGATGAAGGAAGCCCACCCACTTTGCTAATACCCTGTGCATCGTTGTGGCAGTATGGAACATAATGATCCATGCCGCCTAGCTTAAAGACACTAGCATCGCTAGCTATGGAGAAGTGGGACCTTATGGAAAATATTGGTTGGAAAAAGTTCAGGAAAAAAACAACAACAACGAGAGAGAGAGAGTCAGACTGATGCAACAAGGTGTTATTGGGTCTGTAGGTTGAACCAAGTTAAACTCTCAACAAATTAGTGGCTATTACAGCACCAGTGATACTCAGTTGTTACTGGAATTATGTCTGCCAATATATGAGAAATTCCTGAAAGTCTCAACAACGGATAGATGCTCCCATAATTTCTAGTTGATCATTAAAAGCATAAGAGGTATATCTATCTATTATGTCATTTTCAGTTGACATATAGCTAACATATGGATATGTGTACCTGTGATTCCATTATTTGGCAGGATGTTATTTGAAGTTTGGATTTGCATTTATATGGTATGAACTTCACTGTGAATCAAATGTTTAAGCTCTGTGTTTTAGGGAGAATTTTCAACAATTGTTCCAATTTTTTTTCTTCAGTACTCGCAGTCAGAAATTGGCTTGAACATAGATTCTTAGCATAAAATTGCTTTTAAAGTTGGTATGGTTCCAGTATGGAGACCAGTCCATCTGATACTGTATTATAGACACTGTAAAAATACAAGACATCTAGTCTAAGTTCACATACAGAGCGGAGTAAGTGCCAACATCAGATTGTGACTGTAGAAAAGCCAGATGGAGTTTTGCATATAACTACGCACTCATCCTTGTTAAACAAAAATCCTTTGTCAGTTTTGCACTTTTTGCTGTAGATTGATGATTTTTTTTTTACAAAGGCAACTTGAATTCCAAGCTGTACTCAGATAGGTGTCTGCTTATGACAATGAATTCCCCCTACAGGGAGTGTACAATGAGATCGTCTGATTCAGCTGCTGCGCTCATGACAAAAGCACTGGGTTGACTGGTAGAGCTATGAAATCCATATGGATGTCATCTTAGTTTGTGAAGCAATTTAGGATGAACTGTTTGACAATTTGGATGGAGTTTTTCACATTCATTCAAAGTAGTGCCTGGTTGAAGCTGAGAGTGGTGTCTGGCCAGACTTTAAGAATTTGAAGCCGATCAAGAATGCACCAGTACCTAAGTTAGTGAAAGATAAGCAAAGATTTCTGGGGCTCCCTTGGTTTTTACAAACGTTTCCTGAACCATCTGGTAGAGTTCACAGAACCATTAAGGAGACTAAACACATCAAAACTCTACATTTGTGTGGTCTGAGTAATGTCTACGCTTTTTGATGTTCCGGCTGCCATTTGATCTGCCTCCAATTGCTTTTGTTTTGGTTGGATAAATCCTTTTACCACACAAAGACCATGCATCATGAAAGGTAAACCAAACCAGAATTAAGTTCCAAAAATATCTAGCTTCTGGGTTCATCTGTACCCATTTAGATAAAACAATCATCTACATATGAAAGTAGGCACAATAAAAGCAATAAGTTAATTTAGTTCCAGGCACCCAATATTTGCACAATTGGCATATAAAAAAATAAGGTAGATAAGCAGTTTTCAAACAGATACCTTATTACCCTATGATATTATAAAATTATGTAAGCAGACTTTTAGTACAGTGCATTCCACTCTTGTCAAACCTTGATGCAGTTTCTGGCTGGACCAGGGAGGCATTGTACCTAGAAAATTCATCCTAAACATGTTTCATGTGGTCTAGGTCAGAAGAACAAGTAGTTTATGATTATTCTTGCATGATGGGCACTTTCATTATTTAGCAATGAAAGCGAACTGATTACTGTAACTTTATACAAATAACATAATAACAGGTTTTAGTTAATCTCAACTAGAAAATGCCAACCTCCTGCAACAGGCACAACCAAGAGAATCAGTTCACTTTTGTGGTCTTATAATTTAGCGCCACAAACTACAATACTGTCAGTCCAAAAATACTCTTTCTAATGGGTCAGAGTTAACACCGTTACATTGGCTTAGTTCTCGCCAGACAAATAAATGACCATCAGCAAAGCAAATGCTAAAAAAAAACAGAGAGGACCTGTCTCCAGTTTATCCTAGTCCAAAACAAATGAGTCGTATCCCGCTCCAATCTTGTCCTACAGCAAGTTAGCGCTAGCAGTGAGAGAAATACTGGACATCACCACCTCGATTACCAGAGTGTAGCTGGTCAGATTTACTGGCCCTATGAACCTGCTGTGGTTTGTACTGGACGGTGCATGTCAAACGTCAAGCCAGACAGACAAGGTAACAGTTATGACATCAGTACCACCATGGTGCTGCCTGCCAGGTATCTCATCACCTCTGCTAAAATCAGTTTTTTTACACTGTGTTAGACCATGTTCAGCAGCCACATGAGTCTGCCTCTGTCCAGTTTCAACCTAGCTATGGCTAGGTATCGCTGCTCACTGGTAACTCATCATCAAAGCATCGTGTTCTCGGTGTTTTATAACTTCATCATGTGAAGATGTGCGGCAGGTTTTACACCCAATCTAAACATTGTTATACAAATTTGCAGTTACCTGACAGGGGTGGCACTTTTGCTGGTACACTTGTCTCAGGTACACAGATCCACATGATGAAAGGATCTCATGTCTCCCTTTACACTGGCTAAGGCAACTGTAAATTCTGGTAAAAGGGGTCTCCAGAATATTACTATAGTATAACCAACATTAGAATAATATTGACAAGTGTAGTAGACCTTAGACAAAATGTTACTATATTATATTTAGTGTGTAGAGAACTTTTGGAATAACCTAGCGGTCTGTCTGTTCACGCGGTTTCTCTGCTCCAGCAGATAATTGATTTTCTACTTAGCAAATGATACCTAAAAACACCTAAACATTTATGAAAGCATATCCTATTTATCAGAAATATTTCCTGATACACACACAAACATTTTATGATATCTGTTGCGTTTAGCAAACTTTATATGAACATAAGAAGCTACACAAATACATTTTTATCATGGTTTGATATTGTGTGTATCAAGTTTTCCATTAGATTAATAAAAAAAACAAACAAAAATACATTTTTTTAGAACAATATCTCTGTTGTACTCTATTTTCTTTGTTAATGTTGACCTTACAGTAGAACCACGAAGGTTTTAATTCATTTCCTTCTTTTCCCCTCTCTCATCCACACAAAGGATAATTTCCATACAAACGGTTTTAAAGATGTCCATATGATCAAATCTCTCCCCATCTAAGATTAAATGAGAGAAAAGCAGCTTGCTGTGTTATTAGTGAAAACTGTTTCTTAAGAACGATTATCAATCATTGCCCTTCTATGCCTTTTTTAGGAGTAAGGGAGAAAATTTAGTCTTTGAAGCAGAGAGTTGTAGAGAATCTGAAATGGATTTCTATCAGCTGATGATTTAGAAAACAGTTCTATAACCCAACACTATAAAGTCTGAATCCTGACCAAAACAGTTTAAAGTAAAAGTATTCTGGCTGATGTGGTGTCTGGGATCTGTGTTGTAAGTTCTACTCTGCTTAGCTCCTGACGTATACTAGAGCTGAGTTCACAACAATGTATTGTGGAAATGTTTTAGGGTGAGGGCTGAAGCTCATAGCAGATAGCCTAAAACAAAGACAATAAAACCCAGAAAAATGACTGACCTTAAGTTGTTTATTTTTCCCTTAAATGAACTGTAAGTTATTTAATATCTACAAAGTTCACCTACTGTAATTCTAACTGAACAGCTACCGTAAACAAACTAAATTAGCCAGTATGAATATAAACGTCAAGTTTCCAACATCATTTTTAGAAAGTATACTATTGCAAGAAAGACTCTTGTGTTCTCACATCCCTTTTGGCAGCTGCTCCCACTGGGGTGGTGGACTAAAGCAACCATCAAAACTTAGTAATAAACAGGTTGTAGGTTCAATACCAACCAACCGTCCTAATGCTCCAAAACTAGAAATGCTGCCCTGCCAAAACAAAACCATTAGTTAGTTCTCTTACTGCTGACAGAGTGATGGGGAATGTTTGAACTTATCCCTTTTCCCTATCTTAATACTTAACTGTACAAATGGCCGACAGAAATAGAGTTGTTTTTTTTTTTAAATTGCCAACTACTGTACCAGTCATACTATTACTCAGGGTGCTACAAGAGACCAATATCATTGTTAAACATCAGCAACATCATCACTTCAACTCTATTAGTTGCTGCATAGCTGGCACTACAAATATTTTTATATGCATTACTATTTTAACAACAAAGCGTCTCTTCTTAGACCCTGGATCTGAGAAAACTCTCACATTGAGGGAGTATCGCCCATAACCAACTACGGTCAAACAAATTCTTGTGCCATGGTCAGTATGTGGCCAGGACCGCCATGGTCACCTAGATGAAGAGAATAATAGGAGGAACCATCTTTTGGGATGCAATATATGGACAGAAAGTGTCAGATAGAGCTTATGACCCCAGCAGGTGCGCCTTAGGAAACAGTGACCTCAAATGATGGTCTGAACAAATGTAATGCTACTGAAGGTGCATGTAGAGAAAGAGATTCGCTGTATTGATGAGTAGCGAAACCAGTCTGACGTTACTCTAAACATCGAATTACCGATGGGGCTTATATATTTCGCACAGACTGGCTGTTCTGTGTATGGTTGTTTTAATTACGTATCTGAATGTCAAAACAATGTAGGCAAATTTTTTTTTTCTTTCTAAAAAAAAATGAAAAATAGTAGAAAACATCAGAGAACAGACACTTATGGACAATTGCGATGCTACTAGTGCATTAAGAGGGGGGCTTGTTTGGGTGAAAGGTGCTTTACAAATAGTGGCGAAAGTCTTAAAACCTATCACTGGATAAAAGACTTCTTCGCTGATCAGCCTGTACCGTTTCTATGCAACATTAAATATTGAAAATAGTAAATGTCGGGTACCCGGTGAAAACTGCTCTAAGGCATTTGGTAAAGATCAAGCAGGGTGAGAATGTGCGTAGATTATTTAACAATGACATCAGCAAACAGCCTGGCGAAAGGGCTGTTTATCTGACTCATCCTGTTGATAATCAATGTCCAAATATGTTCCAGCTACCTTCAAACAAATCTTTGCTTGTTTACCTGAACAGGTGAAAAAAAAAAAAAAAAAAAAGTGAGTCAGCACCTGTGTTTTTTTTTTTTTGCTTGTTTGTTTGTTTGTTTGTTTGTTTCAGAAGAAGGGAGTGCGTACTGAGTCTCCTCAAGTGTTTCGATAAATAACGGCTGTAAAGAACAGTGAATAAATGGGCAGGTAAGTATGAACTACTCGGTCTGAGCCAATCACCTTGGAGCGAGAACTTACTCATCTAAGAACAAAACACTCATTTTGAGATTGCATTTACAATATGTAGGGCACACATGCCTGGGCAAATACACAAACACACTGACACATACGTGGAGTTTGTACAGGTCTTTTTCATTGTGGGTGGAACCCTTTCGAGCGCTGAGTAACTGGTAAAGCAAGTAAAATTATAGCCCAGAATGAAATAACAGGATCCGATCGCTCTCACTGATGAATCTGGTGTCTTGGAATTCCATTAGATAGAATCTGCTTCACTACAAATGCCCTCGCAAGCATCAGCTTGTCCACTGGCACACTCACCTCCAAAAATACAAGGTAGATGGATAAACAGCATTCAAATGCATTCTCAAGGTGCTTATAATCGGTTCTTCAGCCCTGAGCTGCTATCCTTGAATGAGTTGCAGCCCATCAGTCAAAGGACCCTAGATATACTGTAGTGGGTCTAGAAGGGGGGGTAATCAGAAACCCCATCCTCCATCAGTTCAGTGAGGCATTCCTCACCTCTTGTGTGAACTTCTAAGCTTTAGACAGCCACCTTGCTACCACAAGAAGGCAAGATGGCTATTAGAGTTATGCAAGACCCCCCCCAAATGAGAGAAAAACTTTATCAATTTAATTTTATGCTGGTTTGTACCATCATCATCAAAAGATGCTGTTGACAGTGTCCAGCATTTACTTTGGTAAGAATGCATCAAAGAGAGAAATATGAGGTAATAAAATACAACAACAGTAAATCATTTAACTTTTTACCACACAGATACTTTTGTCTCTTCCCACATTATGACAACATCTGGTACTTTTGTGTATATCTATATACTCGATGTTGAAAACAACAAGGTATCTCACCTGCACGTTCACCTACTAGGCAAGAAACTCAGGTGCAAAGTCAGGAAGGAATCTGTGTTCATTTGTGGCCTCAGAAGGCATTATTACGCAGTAAAGTGTTTAATTACCTTGTAGATTGATTAATGCAATTAATATCATCAGTTTCTTCTCAGAAATTTCTTTCCTCAAAATATCCGTTCTTTTGAATACTGTCTACATTAAAACTGCTAAATTTTCAAAGATTATTTATTTACCAAATTTTCTGAGACCTTCTTCAAATTTACAAACTCCATCATGTAGGGTAAATGAAACAATTAAAGGTATCTAAAAAATACTAGGATCTGATAAAGTGTTTAAGATTTTTGTACAATAAATAACAGTTTTGTTAAAACTTTCAAAGTTATAATTTCTTGGTTTGTCTGAAAAATGATTTATAGAGCCAGCTGCAACCCTGAGGTTCAATGGAGGCTGAATCAGTAAACATTTTGAAGATGTAAACTTGGAAGCCATATTGTAGGTATGACTTTCCTCAAGGCTAATAATTTAACCAGTAGGCCTTGTCATTTATCCTTTTACCTTTGTCTTTTGCTGAGGTTACATAAACCACAGGTTCACTGCAAACATTTCCCCCAAGCCTTTATTTAAAATCAGGCAGTCACATTTGTAGATGCAGCCAATCAGAAACAGCTGCTGTCTACCACTACCTCAGTAACATAACTGGGAAGGTAATTGCTTCACCACTAACCTCAAAAAATTCCTGAAGAGATAGCCCTTAATCAGTGGGTAGAAGGTCTTGAGTGGGGTGGGGTGGGGCCACAGGTTGTGATAAAACTGAACAAGTGAAGAAACACTTTTATCCATGGCCAGGGATATCCAGAACCAGGACTGCTGTATGGTGGTGTGGATTAGCTCAGAACACCTAGCACAACTGTGAAAGAAAGCACTTCACTGCAACATCATGATGGCCATAATGAGTTTAAGTGATCTTACACATTTCAGTTTAATTTAATAGTCACAGGGCAACAGAAAGCTGCACCCATCTCCAGGGAATCAGATATGGTTGTCAACCGCAGAGGTTTAGATTCTTTTCTTGTGCTAAAACGTGCATGTGCGCATCCGAATGCAAGACACTAATTGGAAATTTGTAACTGCATCGGTATGAACCAAACAAATCAGGAAAATTAACTCAACCAATTCTAAGATAACGAAGTACCGGTGTTCAGATCAGCTATCTTTGCCCCAAGAGTAAAAAAAATAGAGAGAAAAACTAATGATATGGCAGCAGTATTGTGCTTTGAAAAGCAGCTGAGTTGGCAGAAGGATGCACTCATGACTGAAAAACTGGTTCTTTGTATAAATATAAGAAAGAAGAGAACCCAGTCAATAGAAGAATAAAACAATTCAACTCTTCATTATTTTCCTCACTGTAGTTGTACTATTTTCCTTTATGCTTACAACATGATCCTACATTTCAACTTAAGTAACATAATAAATGTGTTCTTATTGGCTAATTTTTCTTTTATGTATTATACAAGTCCCCCCCCCCTTTTTCTATGATTTTCCTACCCAACCATTGCCCTGGACAATTGGGAGTTGACTGTACTTCTAATTTAGTCATACCTGTCGTCATGACATAAGGGGCCTTTTGAAGATCACATATTTGTGTTAGAGTTCAGACTGTCAAATTTTTCAATTTTGATAATTTTCTCATTAAGCGACATGCACTTCAATACATTAAAGCGACATCATTATGCAAACTCAGCAAGTTCCATTCAATTTCATCAAGTAAAAATTATGAAAGTCTAGTGTGATGAAAAATTTTTGGAAACATTTATAAACATCAGGAATGTTCTATAACTGTTTTTTTTTTTTTTTTTACGTGAATGGAATAACTAAGAAACAAAGCAACTGCTCAATCCACTGGAAGTATCTCCCCAACAATGATGTAATCTAAAGGTGATTCAGAAACAGATTTTTTGCATTGTTTGTAAACGTACTTATTGTTATAGTTGTGCCTTCCGTTTTCAGATACGGGAGACATCCCAGACCCTTTCCCCCCCCCTTCTTATGTTTACCTACAATGATTTAAAGAAGGCATTCCCTAAAGTAATCTGCGCTGTGTTGAGCAGCTCTGGTACAATAGCATCTGTCTGAAGTAGCTGGTATGACAAATATTCCACTTGGACAAGACTTCCACAGGAAGTAGTCTAAAAGTCATACAACAGAAAAGCTTCCTATATTACAGTAAACATCATACATATTAAAAACACGAGCTTATCTATGGCGCACACACACACACACACACACACACTCTCTTAATTTTTTTAAAAAAATATAATTTATTTTTATTTTTGGTAATGTCCTGTTGTCCTGTCCTCCCATCTGTTGTGGATAAGTCTTTTCTCTTACAATTTTAGAGATTACATGGAATGTAAAATTAGTTCTTCACTCTCATTAATTAAGGAAACATTCATTCCCATAATGCAAAGCAACAACCCCACACTCTTGTTTCCTCATGACTATTAAATGCAAGACACAATCTTGCCTTTCCTCCATCTTCTCACTCAAGATGAGAATCACTGTAGTTGCATCTGGGATCCAGCCCATATTTTTTAGTAGACCGCACTTTTCCGAGCAGAATTCCAGCTTCTGCTGCATTGCATTATGGGAGTGTTTTTGTAATCACTGGCACTCCAAAAACCTTGGTTCTCCTTCCCCAACCTCTGCTCTAACTAAAACCTTGCCACTTATTAAACCTGACTGTACCAACTGTCCTACAACAATCTTCCACACGAGCATCATCCAAACACAAAAGAGAAAAAAAAAAAAACATGAAGAAAAACACCTGTCCTCTGTAAATATACTAACATTATTTTCAGTCATGCTCACCAAAAATATTAACAAGAAAACACTTATTACACAGGCCATAGGTCAAATTCCATGCAATAAATAACACTGGTCAACAAGTATTTTTCATCAAGCATATGTCAAGGTGTACTTAGTGTAGTTTTTAATGCTGATTTCAAATATACAATTAGTTTTTTTACATCACGTACAGTTTTCAAGATGAGAAAGTTTTTTGGTTTTAGCTCATGCATTATATAGAAATTCCAATTAATGACGTGTATGCATGTATTTCATTTACATCATGGAAACATACCTTTAAAATAAACTACATTATTCATTGCTGCGTAGTTCAGATGCGATATTTCATCATCTTAAATTAACCAATCAAGTTTTGTCTGATGAAATAGGTATTTCAACATCTCAAATTCAATATAAGTATAACCGTTTGTATCTATTTCCTTACTTGTTTTACAGTGTTAACAATGTTAAGACAGTGTAGAAATCCTCCTGATGTGTTTTGTTATGCCTGTTGACAACTTATTGTGAAAGCTCAAAAACGTACAATAACACCAGAGATCAAGAAGATTTATAAGCTATACTTTGACTGTCCTCTTGGAGATCAGGACAAGTTATGGGCACCACATTTTATCTGCTCAGCTTGCTCAAATGGCTTACGTGACTGGTTCAATAAGAGGAAGAAGACCATGCCTTTTGCCATGCAGACAAGAACATCATACCAGCCAGGACTGTCTAGCATCAAGAATACACCTCTTGTAGATCCATGTAATGTCCTATTGCCTCCTTTGCACATAAAGCTTGGACTGATGAAACAGTTTGTAAAGACACTAGGGAAGAGAAATGTCAGAGGGTTTGAGTATATTGTAGAAAAGTTTCCCAAAATCACACAGGAGAAGTTGAAAGAGGGTATCTTTGTCGGACCCCAAATTAGAGAAGTACTCAAAGATGTCAACTTCAAGACAACACTGGATGAACTGGAACTGTCTGCCTGGAATGCTTTCAATTGGATCTGTGAGAATTTCTTGGGCAACAAGAAGGCAATGGACTACAAGGATGGCATCAAGAATCTTCTGAAATGTTACTCAGCAATGGGTTGTCGCATGTCACTGAAAGTTCACTTCTTGGACTCCCATCTGGATTTCTTTGCAGATAACTTTGGAGCAGTGTCTGATGAACATGGTGAAAGATTTCACCAGGACATTAGTGCTATGGAGAAACGGTACCAAGGCTTCTGGAATGACAGTATGCTGGCTGACTACTGCTGGACACTTTACCGTGATCAACCAGATCAGGAACACCGCAGGAAATCGAAATCACAATGTTTCTAACTCTGTTGTTCTAACTTGGTCTGTTTTGTCTGGCCCATTTTTTGTGTATTCACTCTTTGTAGAATGATAGTGATGATTTTTAACTCAATAAACTCATTTACTTTCTAAAAATAATATGTCCTTATTTATTACGTTAATGATTTCATATATACAAATATGTAAATATTTGCATGTACCTACTGAAAAACTGATACGTGCTGCATACAATGGAGTGAAATTTTGAAATCAGCATGAAAAATTAGTCTAAAAAAGTTGGTTTGCATTCATAATGAGTATAATACATTTAATTTTGTTGACCAGTGTAATAAGATAACTGTACTTGCCCTTGATGCTAATTTATTTTACACATTTAGAAATTTGCCGCTGAAGCTGAAATTCTTAAACCTGAATAACAGTCAAACATACAGAGCCCTGCCAGAATATAGTGAGCACCCAATGCACTAGCCCATGTCACCCATAGATGGGCCTGCACCATGAGACAGTAGAGCTGGTAGGATGTTCCAGGTGCCTCAGGGGCAGCTGGCACTCGACAACCAGGCCATACAATTGGACCGGTGGTCAGAGTAAAAGGGCAGATAGTGTGGCATCTCGGGCAGTGCGCAACTTCATCGCTAATCTTCAGCAGATGAACGAAAAGCAACAGCTAACTACTGACCAAAAAATGGCCATCGATGGTTACGGAACGAATCCCTGTACAAGGCATGCAGATGTCATCAATACCATAAGTGAGCCAAGACACACAACTCAATGTAACTTGCATCAAATGGGCTGCAATGGACATCCTGTTCCATGAGAAGCCTCCCACCCACCACTTATGAAAGCAATGTACAGCTCTGATTTGACCACCCCCCACCCCTGGGAAATATAGACAGACCTGCGGCATTTTAGACATCTATTCTATTCTCAGAGTCTCGGTTTAATTTCTTCAATACATGTCAAATAGATGAACCCAGGTGCAGAAAAGGGGCTGGTCGAGCATTTCAGGAGACCTGCCGGCAGCCCATCAGTTGACATCATGGTTTTAGTGTAATGGGGAGGTAAACGGTTTGGGGCACTGGAAAGACTTGGTTTGCATAGCTGTTACATAGGAGCTAAACCGAATTACACATCTTGGGTTAGAACTAACAGAAACCTTCAGATGGTCTGTAGTTGCACAGGGATTAACGTAGGGGCTCCTGTCCAGTGGTGTTGTCCTCTTCCTACCCTTTCCACATGAACCCATTCTGCATGAGTTTACTGACCAGGTCTTCTGTTAAGGTATCTAAGGTTAGAATGCACTGAAATGACCCCTCCAGACCCACCAGGAGATAACAAAAACAGATAAGTGTGTGTGTGTGTGTGGTGTGTGTGTGTGTGTGTGTGTGTGTGGATGAGAGGGTGCTAATTAACGTAGCAATACACCAAACAAGTCTTTCACAAAGTAATACTGATTTCCAAATAATTTGCAAAGTTTAAAGAAATTTTTTTGGTAAATGTTAATTCCTGTGATGTGGAACCCAGTATGATTGATTCCTCCTACAGAGGATCACACTTCTGGGTAAGTAAACAGTTCTTGCTGTGTAGTGTAGCTCAGTTTGGAGATTTTCCAGTTAACAAAATTCCCAAGATCTGCAATTGGCTAAAATCCTAAATGTTTTGGAATAGAAAAAAAGAAAGATCTCCTAGGCAAATTAGTGCCTTTTGCTAATCTTGGCCACAATACCTATGCATGTGCGTATGTAGGTGTGTTTTGGTACATGGAACAGATACCTTGAATGGCTTCCATTTTAGTGCACTGTCTGCACCCCAGATTCACAGCCGCTTACTAGATTCCAGAAAACAGACAATTTACTACGAGCCAAAGAGAAAAAGGCCAAGACTATGCAGAGAAATGTCAGAGAAAAACCTTTGGTGAATTGTCAGAAATATATACAAAGCAGAATGCCAGCAATTGATCCCAAAAGTGATAGGTGCACAAAGTAAAAGAGTTAAAATTACACACCTTATATTTCTTTGTTTCAATTTGACAACAACGACGAAAAAAGTCTAAACATATGTTAATCCCTTATAATAATAGTTTAAATACAGAAGATTTGCATATGCACACTTATTGTGATGTATGTAAAAATAACAGTGTGAAAAGTGATTCTAGTATCTAGCGAGAGCAACTCTTACAACGCGTAGAGTTTATAGACATCCAGGCATGGAATCCATCGGATTATTATTGATGATCTAGACTAGATTTCCAAGCAGTTTGTAGGCATTCCTTTAAATTACTACCATTAAGTTGGTTGTGGTCATCTGGCCCTTGATTATCCTTTCAAAATGGTCCCACATTTGCTTAGCTCTGTGGGGACCCAGAAAAGCATCTGGAGTCCATTCAATACCTTCCAAGGTTTAGAGGTTCTGAATGCTCCATCTTTTTATAAGGTACGGCGATTATGGCTGGAGAACTATCGAATACAGGCAGGAAGGTATTCCAAAGGATAAACAAAACTGGCACTGTCTACACATCCTCTGCAGTATTCCAAATTTATCATGCTTGACATCTGATTGCAAGAACATTGGGTTAAACACCTCAACAACCCTTTCCGAGATGCATATGCAACCAGAGGATGTGAAATGATGCAAGATTAACCCATCTGTGAAGAACACAGACCACCACCTAGGCCTGTCAATAAGCATGTTGTATCAGGGAAGGAATGACCTTCGTGTTTGTTGAGTAACTCACATGCAGTACACCCAAGTTCATGTAAGGAAGCTATTAAACAAGCAGCAGAAAAGAACGTTGAAGGTGCTGACGTGCAATCCTTACAACTTTGGCTTCAAAATGGCTAATTACCCAGCAACCAGGTAAATAAAGTGGAATCTCTTCTAACTTGTGCTTTCAGCATTTCACTTTCTAGAAAAATAAATCTACCTTAGCGAGATGCCTGATGGTGGCAACAATGGTTAGCTGGAATTGTGGAATTGGCCGTACTTTTAATGTTCATCTTTGCATTCATATTTCTAACCTACCAAAGAAGCCAATGGATGATTGTTGTGGAAGTATGTACAGAAAATGAAGATTAGATTTTTAAAATGTGGAAAGTATTTGAAGAGGGCATAATTTTAGTACATATTAAAACACAGATTGATAAACTTACTTTTCTGAAATGTTGTAATCATCATCTGTAGCCTCTGCAAAGGATTCTGGAGGTGGTGGTGGTGGAAGCACTTCATTATCATTAAATCTAATTACATCATCAAAGTCTGGAGGTGAAGGCATAGGTGAGTCTTGGTTGTTGCCATTTTCTACAGATGCTAATGGTTTCTCAATGTCTAGTTTCAGTGATGATGGTCCACTTTCCTTGCTCCTCTCTTCAGAGTAGAGAGAGTTTAGGCTGGGTGATGATCCATGTATTGCTGAAGAAGTCCTCTTCGTGGTTGAGGATATTTCAGTACTAACATCTCTTGTGGAAACTTTATCCAGGTCTTGGTTCTTGGAGGATGCAGGGGAGAGGTCTAAAGGCACAGCTTCCTGGGGCCTCATGGGAACCCGCTTCTTTGACTCTGTAATGTTCAGCGGTTGCTTTGTACGGATGACATTCATCCCATAGGCCTGCTGCTCTGAGAACCTTCGTGACCGCTGCCGTAGTTGGTCAGCATAGGTAAACTGCTCAGTCGGGTTTCCGGCTATAGACTGGGACTCCGCTGAGTAGTGATTGAAGCTGAGCCACGGCTTCGGCAGATTGTCGTCGCTTTCCAAAGAGCTTATGTGATAATGCCGTGGTGGAAGTTCGGGTGGCTGGTCATCATCGGCCAAGTCTTTTGCACTGGAGCGTGGTAGCAGAGATGGCATGTTCTGGTATGTTGGGGACTGAGAGTCGCTGCTCAGACTGGAAAGAAAGAAAGAAAAAGTAAAACTTTCATATACTGGGTAAACATATCTACCAAAATGAAGAGAGAATCTGTGTATTATCCCACAGCTGAAATCAGCCAAAATGCCTATAACGTTCTTCACAATTTAGAGCTAATTTTGATCAAGCAAGCAAAATTAGCATAGTTGTACTTATTTGTGCAAGAATTATTAAGAGCACTTGGTCAACGTTCTCTGAACACCTTAATATTTCAGAGAGAATTCCAGGTGTTAAGTTTCTGGTTTTCAGGAGTTGGCAGTTTTAAAATATTTTACCACAGGTACTGTACTTTGGTTTTAACAATCTGTTGTATTCCCAAAATGTACTGACTGCTGCATCTGGCACTCACACAGAAAAATAAACCCTCACAATAGCTACATTACAGGATTCTCCCTGCACAATACAGCAAGCTTATATATTGTTACACTATCATCACAATAACTTAACACCAGTTTGTTTTTTTTTTTTTTACATTAATCATGACAAAAGAATCAGGAAAAAAACAGATATGAATTGTTGATTGAAGTTTTCTTGCTTAGACTAGGACATTTATTTACCTGCTTATTTTTGTCCATGCAAACGTAGCATAGGACAATGGACAAACTATTTTAAAAATCTGAAATATAATAAACAAAATTAAAACTTTTGTATACAGCAAAACAGATGGTTGTGGATAAACTGTTTGGTAAAACAAGATTTGAGAGAGACAACTGTGACCCTACCAATGAAAGATCCTTATTTTCTACATACATTAATTTATTAGTGTAAAAAGTTACTTCCATACAAGAATTTGACTCCTAAAAAAATTTTAAAAATCAAACATTTATTAAAATATTGTTTGCAAAAGATTATTTTATTGAATTTAAATATCATCCTCTTTATGCTTGGAGAATTATTTTATTGGTGTATCAATTAGGGCTACTATTGTGTGAGTATGAGTGAGAATGGTAAGACAGAGTGTGTGAGACTGCACATGTACGTGCATGAGCGAGAGAGTGAGTGAGAGTGGTGACAGTGTGTGTGACTGCGTGAGAGAGTGAGAATGAGAAATGGTTAGTGAGAATAGTGTGTGTACATGTGAGAGAGAGTTATTGAGTGTGTATACACATGCATATCAATAAAAGTAGATTATAAAATTAATTAATTAATTAACAAGAGGACTTCAAAAATTACTGTTGTGGAATAGAGATGTGTTTTGGATACAAGGATTATTAACAAATTGTTGAAAGAAGAAATAGCAAACAAATAACTTTTATATGTAAATAAAATAAAATATCTTTTTAAAGTAATTACTTCCAGCTATTTAACATAAGAAATGTAAGTTCATCTTTTCTAATAAAGAGTTATTTTTGTAGTTTTTATTGTGGAAATAATAAATTGGACTTTAAAAAGAAACAAGAGGCATCACGTGATTTCAAATCAGATTCATTCAACATAACATCTTTTGTTGACAATGTAGTTATTAAATAAGTTAGTAAAAAACAATTCAGTTTAAGGAGGAATAAATTTTAATCGTTTTACTTGTATAATAGCTGAGGATGACCTAACAATCAACATGGCATGGCAGTACTAATCTATAAGGACTGATTGTTTGGTTATTCAGAAAGCTAGAATCCAGCCAGATATTGCTAAAAATGGTGCCTATTAATAGTTAATTATTTTTAAACGGCTAAGCAAGTACGGTTGGAATACTAGAAACATCATGGTCATAATTAAGTGATAAACTACTAAATTCCACACAAGTATGGTGGGGGGACAATCTAATCTGAAATGGATGCACTATGTAAGATTTATAAGTTACCAAAGATTTATTATACATTTAAAAACTACCAGAAATAACACATTTAAGTACAATAGTAATTAAACATTTTAAAAGAACTGCCCACTCAACACAATTTTATCCAAAAGACCAGAATATTATTAATATATTAATAAAAAATTATTTTCAAAGTTTATACATAGATTTAAAAACAAGTTAAAACTATTCTGTATACAAACAACAATGTAAATCTGGTTCAGCGTTATAGGGGGAGACAATTCCTGCACTATGTGGAAATTTAATTGTGTAAGGGAGATAAGTATGTAGTGACGACAATAACATGCCACATTTGTTGGTTACTCTATACTAACGTTCGCTAAACGATTAATTAATTAATTATACTCTTTTTTTTCAAAACTGCTTTATAATCTTTTTAAAGGACTGTGTACATCACCTCCAACCCTGCCCATATATCTTCCCATGTTACCTGCGTGACACTGTTAAAAGAAAAGTCAGCTGACTGTCTAACGTTTTTTATGAACGACCTTCCCCAGCCAAATTTGTTGTTACTAAATAAACTTCTAAAAGCATTCTGCATGGATTTCCCTTTGGTAATTCTAAAATCTATAAACCTTAAAGCTACTGATAATTTGAGATCAAATTATTTACAATAACACAGGTAGTTCGCTGATTCATATGAGACGATCAACCAGGTCCTGCCGTTAGCTGGTTCGACATCTAAGTGTATGTATTTATTTATTTATTATATATAATTTTCTCTAATACACCAACATTTGAAATGGCCAACTACTCAACATCAAAGAGGTCGTATTTATGTTATTTACAAAACAATTACTATTGTTGACAACTTAAAACTGACACCAAAAAGTAAACTTGCCCATCAACTTGGAATCTACCTAACCTATTCCAAAAATACTGATTTGATCTAATTATTGACCACCAGAAATGCCCTCTCAAGAACTGGCTCGTCCCAAACAGCTAGTGGGTACCTGCCAACTTGGCAATGTCTGACAGCATCAGAATGTTGTCAAATCAGTGATGCTGCAGCACATTCAGCATAAGATCCACGATGTATCATCCACAGCTAACATTAGAGAGACATGACAATCCTAATGGCCAGGCTGCTGCTGACTGAATTTATGACAGACAGAGAAACAGACAAAGGCTGAAACTAAAACAATTAGAATGTATTCCTATTTAAGGAGTGAAATTCACTGGCTGTTGGGTCAAATAAGCTACATTTGTAGATTGTTGGTTTTATATAGCCACACACACACATAGAGGATGATGAAATTTGGCCTTCCATCCTGATGATAAATGTTAGGGGTTTTATCTGTCCCTCCCCCACAGACTCCAACAATGTAAACTGACAAATCTTTATTCATTAAAAGTCTCTAACCCATCCTTCAACACCCTGTGTTAATTTATTCCATTACCGTTTTACTCGCTCATGCCTTGTCTAATCCCCCCATCATTTCTTTAATTTAACCTGCTCACTTCCCTATACCACACTTCTCCATTTAGAAGTTTGTTCGAGATACACACACCTCATCCTGCCAGAGGTGCGCATTTTTTGTACAATCCTACCTTTGGCAGAAGCAGCTTTAGTTTTACTTTCTGTACATGTTCCCCTCTTATCCAGCCCGGTCCTTTAAGGATGGTGGTGCGAAACTCCTGATGCAGATCTTGCTACTTGATGAACCAACTGCCCTTTTAGGAACATATTCTCGGTGGGGCAAAAATTGGTTTCATGTTAGAAATAAGCAACAACAGCTGCATCTTAAAGTGCACAAATTTGTAAATTATTTTTTTACCCATAGGTTCTTCTTGCAAAACCCCTGACTTGAAAACGAGAATGAGAGAGAGAGAATAAGAATGAGAGAGAGAATAAGAATGAGAGAGAGAGAGAGAGAATAAGAATGAGAGAGAATAAGAATGAGAGAGAGAGAATAAGAATGAGAGAGAATAAGAATGAGAGAGAGAATGAGAGAGAATGAGAGAGAGAATAAGAATGAGAGAGAGAATAAGAAGAGAGAGAGAATAAGAATGAGAGAGAGAATAAGAATGAGAGAGAGAATAAGAATGAGAGAGAGAGAGAAGAGGATGAGAATGAGAGAGAGAGAATAAGAGGATGAGCATGAGAGAGAGAATAAGAGGATGAGCATGAGAGAGAGAATAGAGGATGAGCATGAGAGAGAGAATAAGAGGATGAGAATGAGAGAGAGAGAGAGAGAATGAGAAAGAAAGAAAGAGAATAGAGAATGAGAATAACAGAATGGTAATAGATAATGAGAATAGAATGAGAGAGAATGAGATATATTGATCTATTAAGTTGCAGGTAACAGATGCCTAGATGCCAGCTTCAACTATTGTATTTCTAATCATTGACATTACTGGCAGTTGCAGAAAATTTAAAAATAAATAAAAATTGAAGCTTGTACTATTTTCTAGTTGAAAATTATTTAAATAAATGCAATAATATGTTAAAGACTGGGTAAAATTTCATCTTTAAATCATCTTTAATGTTGACCATAAATAACTGGCGGAACAATCATTATAACATGTTTACAGTAGATTTACTGTTATCCTTCGCCATCATGTAAAGATTGTCATGATTCTTTATGACCGTCATTAAACAACAACAACAAAATGGCTTTACGTCAGGTAAGACCTTCAAGGCTGCTCTTTCATTAATCTGCTAAATATAAGAATTATTCAGCTTAATTTGAATAACCTGAAAGCAACCGCCAGTGTACATTTCTATGTAGCTTTATACATGGTGACCGATTCATTTCCCGAAACTAATGGGGAATGTGCGCATGCGTGCAGGAGAGAGAGAAGAGATGGAGAGAGAGAGATGGAGAGAGAGAGAGAGAGAGAGAGAGAGAATGACGGACATATGAGAGGCCCAAGCAAGAAAGAACGAGATTAGTTTCTAAGACCTATTACAACAAAAGTAGAAATCTGCTTTGGACCCCCCGCATTTTTTTTTTTTTTTTCCTCTTGATAAAAGTTCCCAGGACCAGATTTCCCATAAGGTGAATTCTTATCATAATCAGCTTATTTTTTTCCAGCAGCTCCAACTGTAAAACCAGTCAGGTCCTGATAGAGATGTGAGACCTGAATCTAAATGATGTGGTAAGCGATGTAGATATTTGGTATCATGTAATTTATCATTAGAAAATTTCCTATCATTCACTGGCAGTGAATAATAAGAAAAGTTCACTGATTACTAATGTGAGCAATACACAGCAAATTATGATTTAGAAACAAAATCATCATAGTGCTTGGAGGATATCCTGATGACAAAAGGTCAGAATTATCCTGCGCTCCCCTGTTTCTCTCTCTCATGTACGCACCTAACAGTCGTATATGCTTTTGTACATAAAACCACAACTAGATGTGCTAAGTAATGAGGTTACTTACACTGAGGATGTTTGTTCAAATGAAACCAGGCTCAAATAGCATCACAGTACATGTTGTAGTGGGGAATGCAATGAGTTAAACAAATGTCTATTTATCATATAAATTGGAGTTTTAGAAAAGAAAATTCCCTTTCAAAATTAAAGTCATAAAAGATGGAGAAAGAGAGAGAGAGAGAGAGAGAGAATGACGGACATATGAGAGGCCCAAGCAAGAAAGAACAAGATTAGTTTCTAAGACCTATTACAACAAAAGTAGAAATCTGCTTTGGCCCCCCGCATTTTTTTTTTTTTTTCCCTCTTGATAAAAGTTCCCAGGACCAGATTTCCCATAAGGTGAATTCTTATCATAATCAGCTTATTTTTTTCCAGCAGCTCCAACTGTAAAACCAGTCAGGTCCTGATAGAGATGTGAGACCTGAATCTAAATGATGTGGTAAGCGATGTAGATATTTGGTATCATGTAATTTATCATTAGAAAATTTCCTATCATTCACTGGCAGTGAATAATAAGAAAAGTTCACTGATTACTAATGTGAGCAATACACAGCAAATTATGATTTAGAAACAAAATCATCATAGTGCTTGGAGGATATCCTGACGACAAAAGGTCAGAATTATCCTGCGCTCCCCTGTTTCTCTCTCTCATGTACGCACCTAACAGTCGTATATGCTTTTGTACATAAAACCACAACTAGATGTGCTAAGTAATGAGGTTACTTACACTGAGGATGTTTGTTCAAATGAAACCAGGCTCAAATAGCATCACAGTACATGTTGTAGTGGGGAATGCAATGAGTTAAACAAATGTCTATTTATCATATAAATTTGGAGTTTTAGAAAAGAAAATTCCCTTTCAAAATTAAAGTCATAAAAGATGGAGAAAGAGAGAGAGAGAGAGAATATTGAGTTAACATATTTGCTAACCTGTCACTTTTGACCTGGCCCATTTCAGATAATTTTATTAAGATACCTTAAGAAAGATAATAATAATAATAATAATAATAATAGCAGCACCATAGTAATTTCAATTTCTTGTACAAACAGTAGCAGACCATTAGCCACTCTTTTCTCCCCTTTCTATTTTCCCCACACACATCAAACATTATTATTTTGCCCAGCATGAATTGTCGGGGTTTCACACCTTAGAAACTTGACAAAGATACCCAACAATAGATGACTCCCTAAATGGCCATATAAAAAATAAATACTCTGAATAATTCATTTCAAAACCATTCTTTGCATTTTTAAAAGTTGGCACTGCTACATAGATATTTTTTTAAAACATATATAACTCATTATGAAGATAAGAATGGAACATTGTTTTTGGTGCTTAGAACAGAAGTGAAGAATGTTATATGGGAATCTCCAGCTGCCTTGAGATAAGCTAAAATAACAAATAGCCAGCTGTTAGATTCACCATGGAGATGGAAAGCAAGGACCAGTTGCCTCTCCTAAATGTTCTGGTTAACAGGAAAAAGGGCAGACTGATTTCAAGTGGGTATAGGAAAGGGACACAAAATGACTTTCAGCAAGAACAGAAAAAATACATCAGGATGATTGATACAGGACTAGGACAAGCAGCATTTGATATCCAGCTTTGTACAGAATAGTTATCTTGCATGTTTTGTCAAAAAAAAGACAATAGAGTCAAAGGAATAATTAACTACAACAAAAGAACAAAGGTTGCAATTCCATACATTAATAGAACCTCCAAATGCTTGGCCTGAGTTGGCAAAGTCAACATCAAAGTAATTTACAAAAGTACTGACATTGAGAAATCAGTTAACACAACTGAAGAGGACCTGTCATTATCCACCAAGGGCAAAGTTTAATTCATTGCCTATGACTGCCATAATGAACATTTGTAAATCAAAGACACACCAGTAAAACCAGAGATAATCAGATTGGGGGGGGTCAGCTAGAAAGTGGTACCAAATCAGGCAGGTGCTCTGGTGATGCAGTGAGCCAAAGTGCTGTTCAAAGAAATGGAGAGAGAGACTTGGCAACCAACAAGTCCCAGGTTCAGGACCCAACTCCAACCACTCGTGTGGTCCAAAAACAGAACTGCCTACTGCAACTCGACATTCCTCGGCTACACAACAACCTTTCATAAGTACAACCAGGACAGGAGGCGGCCAAGACAAACGACTTATGGAAGCGTATGCAGGTGAGTTATGCCTGTTGCTACAGCGGTACAGGGTGGCTAAAATACCAAGATGAAACAAACAACAATTCTCATAAAGGTGCTCTCTCCTCCACCTGCCAACAACTGACAAACGGTTATCTGGGTTCTTCGTGAAAGGTACACGGTGACCTCCCATCTAAAAAACAATAACAATAACAATTTTGTTCTTGTAGCTGCCATCAAAGCGAATTTTAGTTAGCGTGACACCCATGAATGGTCGAGTTTTCTTACCATTTAACCCTCTGTATACAGCCTAGAACTACCCTTCAAATCAGTATTACTCATTACAGGTGAAGCCATAGGGGCTGTGACATTCCCCATCAATATAATCCTTTGTGACAACAAATCCATAATTATGCGTCCAACCCAATGTTTTTTTTTTTTTTTTTGCATCAGGAGGGTTAACTAAATATACAGCCAGTTAAACACAAACGATTGATGTTTTTTTAGGTTGGGAAGATAAAGACTTATGGTGAACAAAGGGTTAAAATGTGCAGGAAAACTGTTGTTTACTTAATTTCTTCTTATAACTTAGTTATCCTGACTATTCTATAACTATCTCCTTCCTCTAGAGCATAGCAGAAATGTGGTTCCAATTTAGAAGATTAGTATAAGGATAATCTGCTTGAATTGTTTAGCTGATTAGCCAAATTGTTGATGATTACTATCTCTCTTATACTGAACTTTACAAAACAAAAATGTGACAGTGTGAACCATTTTCCCAAAAGTTATGTTATTTAAAATAAACGGAAGTAACTGAGTACAGAATGTGCTACATACCTTCCTTTCTGTTTAACTGGGCTAGAGAGTTTCTTTAACTTATTACATATCCAGTTCTAAAACGAGGAGTAAACGATTAACCCGAGAAGTTAATTACTGCAGGCTTCTCTGCTGTGGAAGACCAAGACGCGTAACAATGAATAGCTACAGAACCTGGTTGAGAGACCAGCTATAGATGGAAACGGTCTTCCCTCTGAACTGGGGTAAACACTTCGCAAATGCCAGCGTGGGTTCTCTTTCTCAGAGGATGGCTGTTAACAACAACAATAAAAAAAAATAATAAATATCCCAACAAAAAGTTGAATTTAACTTTGGCCATTTTATTTCTCTCTCTCTTTTTTGTTGTTGCAATGTCAGGTTTGATGGCTGCCGGCTTTTGAAATTCAATTCACAATATTCTGCAGCTGTTCGCCGTATTCTAAAACTTTCTCCCTCAGTGAACGTGCATTCGGTTTTTGATCTGACTTTCGCAAATAAACCTAAAACACATCCACCCCTCCTGAGCCAGCCTGCTGATTCGTTGCAGGAGCGAGCACTCATAATCATAATTCAGATGTGGGCAGAGTGCCAAACTGACGAGGAACTAAAATCAGTGCTTGCACCTCGGTTGATCAGATCGTGGCCCGGGTTTTCTAGCTTCATCCTGGTCTGGGAGTTCCTTATCTGTGTTGATTAGACATTCACTACTTCTGCATACTGTTAACCAGTTTTCTGCTTGTTTAAAAAACATCAAGGTGGTTGAATTCACCAGGCTATCAACAGGAAAACCAGCAAGTGTACAATTCATACAAACTCAGTATTTTCAAAACAGATCCAAAAAATGATGTTCTTGATAAAAGAGGACGACAGATCAGTTTAAAATAAACATGGATTAAGTACTTAAAGAGGGTGTGCATACAATTCAGATTCTATCTGCCTATCAGTCAGAAAATTTTCCCATAATTCAATGTTATAAAAACTCACACTTGCATACAGGTAGAAGATGACAGTAGGGGCTAATTCTTTCGGCAAAGTTTTGAATTTTAACAGTTCTATATTTTTTCCCTGAATTACACCTATGTGCACATAACAGAGGAAAGAAGCCCACATTCATCTTTCTTTTCTAGGCAAACTGAATCACTTCTTCCTGAAAGGGGGGGAGAGATGGGTGGCCAGCAACTACCACATGGTTGGGCACAAATGTCTTGCTTATAAACATCTGCAATGATCAAACATGGAAACAGTTTAAGCCACATCCCACAGACAATATACATTCATACACAAACAAAAAAAAAAAGGGTTTTGCATTCTCTTCTTTTTGAATATTTTAATCCTATTGCCATAGTGATCTGACAGCTAGGCGCTCAAAAGCATTTGGCAGTGATCAGAACCCAATTGCGAGTTTTCATAACATTGAATTGTTGGAAGGTATTTAAAAATTATTAGCAGATGTAAGCCAAATTCAGGTTGCATACACAGCATTTTAAAACAGTGTCTGACAATTAGTGTAAATTAGCAATAAAAATTAGTTGGAAAACATTCTAACAAAGAACATACTGATGCACAATGCAAAGCTACCCACATGATGTGATGGCTAGAATCCTGATGCTGCAATAATGATTCATGTTAGCCAATGACCAGAAACAACACATTCCCACAAAACTACTGTCAGCAAAAAATGACAACGCCAGAAGTCCAGTGCGGTTGGTCAATGCACCACTGAAAAACAAAAGTCTGCCACATGAGCTGTCAACATCGGCTCGATGCTCCTCTATCCCAGTTTTTGTTAGAGTTATCCATCTCTGCCTGGCCTGCTTAATGATACACTGTTCTGTAGGTTAGCCCTGTTCCCTGACAGACTACTCCACAAAGTCCTTATCTTACACTGGGCTCTTGAAGAGAACGCATTTCAGAAAACTGCTCTCATTACTGAAGTATAAGACACTTTAAAATATAAGAAATTAATGTCTTCTTCTCCTTTGTTGTAGATGTACAAATTGACAATTTTTTTTTTTTTTTTAGCTACCTGATGTTTACGAGAAACTACTGATGGAGTAAGCATTGCATCGGGTCCTAATAAAAACCCAAGGAAATCTCTCTCTTATTTTATTGACATTTTTCTATGAACTTCTGTCATCATCAGTAAAGTCCCGAGACAGACTGGACTTGTTTGTGCAAGATTGGTTTCTTCTTTTCTCTTAAACTCTGACCTGGTGATTATAAAGACAATGCCATTGTTTTGCTTCTATGCAACTATAAGGCCTCTTGGCATAAACAGTGCTTAACCCTTACAATGCTGAAAGCGGATATGTCTGCTCTGACGTTTATAGCCATCTGATGCTGGAAACAAATTTATCCCACAGATTCAAAATAACTCCCCCCTTCTGTTGCTCTGTTGCAATAAACTGGGACAATACAGGCCCACCCCCTCACGTCTTTGAAAGCCCTGCAACTTTTCTGATCAAATTCCTAATTTCATTTTTTTGGTGGATAATTGAAACTTTCCAACCTGAAATCTGATTAAGCACTGAAAGGGTTAAGTAAGCTATTCTCTTCATCTAATTACTATTAAAGATTCTAGGAATGATGTTCAAATGAAACCCAGCTGTAATAGCATCATCTGGCCGGGTTTCATTTGAACAATGTCCCTGGCACATGCGCGCATGTGTTGTTGTTGTTGTTGATAATAAACAAAGCATATCCTTGTGAACTTAGGCTGATCACTGCTAATTGTTTTGAGAGAAGGGACTAATTAACAAACATCAGCAGCAGTGCTCTTGTTCATTTTTTTTTTTTTTATTGTGCACATTCAAGTTGAAACAAGTCTTCAAATGTGAATGCAGCAGCTCAAGCTGTCAGAAGTCACAGTGATGTGGGTTTACCTCAGAAAACCCCAACGAAACAATATCAGAAGAAAAGGGAGGCACAGCCACTGCTTTGTGTGGAGAGACAAAAGGAAACAATTAATCTCGCCTTCTACAAAGCGGTTTATTAAGGCGACGGTGCCACGTTGGTGGTGATTGATAGCAATCCGTGGAAACTTGTCCGGCTGGTTGTTGTGATCAGGGGGGCTATTTCTGAGCCTACAAAAACTGATGCTTAAGAGCCCGCGTTGTCTTACTGAGCCCGCATACGCAAACTCCGCTCTCCTGCCTGAGACAGGAGTCAACCAGATTCAAGCCATTGCATGGTTTGTCTTTCACCTGTAGAAAGCTCTCACGAAAACGAAACACAGGACGGCCGAAGAGAAAAGAAACATGGCAACAGAGTACAAAACCCAGACTCTCAAGAACCACAGACAACTGACCACTTGTCACAGTCAATGTACCTGGCTATGGAGGAGGAGAAAAAAAAGCAAAGTCAATCAGTCAAGCAAGACTCCAATTGGAAAAGATTCACCATCACTGAGCTTTATGTGCACACATATACACCTGTTCTGTAAACAGATTAATATTTTTCCATATTTTCATTTAGCTGGACTGGGTTATAAAATATACATAAAGTTTAAAGGACCAGGAAGTTTGTTAACTTATATATATATATATATCTCACACACACAGTTATGATGCAACAACAGATATCCTTTATTACCTAAAAGGTTAATGATCTCAGAAGGGTCTCTTACACCATAAAAATATTTGCACATTTACTGGAGCAGGGACAAAGTTAGGGGCAGTCACCAGTAATAATTTTAAAAAAGTGCAAATCTATGTACAATTTTGCTTTCAGCGGTGAAAAGCTATAATGCTGCCAGTGATTCCTTCTTATCTTTAAATCGATGAGAAAAGGGGGGAGAACGCAAAGCGTTTATGTTAGAATGTCATAAAAGAGAAAATTCTGACTGATGGAAGATGCGAGCTCTTGGTGCCTGCTTGTAACAAGGGAGACTTTTCCAAAAGGTCCTTGGAAGTAGCAGGCTTCAAGAACTGATTAAACAAACATGGTGAGCTCAGCTCTAATCAGCATCTCTGGAGCAAATAATCCCTCCTAATGAACCTCCTGTGGTGCATATAATCTGCTGACCAACATTCATCCCATGTTTGATTGCTGCTGTGCGGAACACAAGTCTCAGCAAAAGAGAATCTCTCCCTACAATTGAAAGCCAGCCTGGTTAGGTTCGGGGGTTGGGGTTGGTGGGGCACCAAAAAAGGGCCACACACATCCAACCTTGGCAAGGAAATCGCTGCCGAAACTCTTCATTTTAATATGATGGAAAAATAGAGCGCCTAGAAGAAAAAAAACACAACAACACGGGGAACCCAGCTGGTGAAAAGGAATGGGATGAATTGGAGGAGGATGCCAAATGGAGCCAGCTCCAACCAGGAATCAAATTCAAGCTACCCACTGGACCACCAGCTGCCAATCCCTACCACATTCTTTCCTGTTAAAAATAGTTTAAAGAAAAGAAAAGAAAAGAAAAGAAAAGAAAACCAACCCATCTCCCAACAGAGAGCCAGAAATCCCACAACACGTGGATGGACGACGACAGACACAGCAACTTGCCAGCCCCAGCCCTGGTGGTGTCTTAACTCCCGCAATGTGTCAGCATGCATTTATCGAAATAAAGAGAATTACTGTTAAAGCACACGGCCGATATTTACAGTTCGGGTGGAGTTTATTTAGAGGATTTAATCAGAATAAAGCAACAGTTGGCACACACACCGGGGGGCCCCTGCGGGAAATATTTTTCCAAATCTAACTCAGCATTTCATCAATAAGGCATCTGAATGTTTCCCCTTGACAGGTGCCAGTGCATTCTTTGGGAAGAGAGAGAGAGAGAGAGAGAGAGAGAACCAATGGCGAGGAGATGTCTGTGCTTCTTTGCCCGTTTCACAAAACAAAGTGTTTTTTTTTTTATAATAAAATTCTTACCCCATTCATTGTCAGCCAGTTTGTTTGGAGTCTTTTTTTTTGCACTCTACCACCTTTCAAACCTATATTCCTCATCAGCACCGGTTGAGCCACGGTGGCTGTATGACTACCTCACTCCCTGATATAAGCGTTTGCAATGACAAATTCATATTGCCCAAACCCAATGTGTTTTTGCATCACAACCATCACCTAAACACACAGCTGGTTCAACACAAAAACTAACTAGTGCTGCTGCTGCTAGGCTGATGTGAGGATGGTAAAAACTGGTGTGGTATACAAAGGGTTAAAACACACACCAAATAGAAAACTAAATAGTAAAAAAAAAAAAAAAGTTCTATTTTTATCAATACTTAAGGGCCAGACTTATCTGACTACAGAAGACTTCACATCAATTGAAAACTTGCTCAAGTGGTCTGTCCCTCGCCACCTTATAAATCTATCAGTGACCACTCTCTTTGTAATGAGGAACACAGGTAATTCCGTAACAGCTGCGCACCTGAGAAGTATCACGACGAATCTCTACGGCCACTTCCATTCAGCATCTACATTACGGACAAATTTCTCAGAACATCAATGCCCTAAATAAACGTTAGATCAGAAAGCTTTTGCATTTATTTAAGTTATTGATTTGTTGTTATTCATCGATGAGGCAGCCGCTAGAGCGTGGAAGCTTCCTGCTTGCTCCTGAGTTTTCATTGATCCAACATTCCACACATTTCTACAACACCACCAGGTGCACTATTGCCAATAGTCTCACACACACACCATGATTACCTTTCGCGGATGTAAATCCATCCCGCAACAACAGGTAAAAATTTAAAAGGAAAGAAAGAAAGAAAATCAATTCCCATCTGGTGATTTACTAACAAAAAAAAAATCAGCCAGCAATGCTAAACTTGGAATGCATCAGGGAATTACAATAACCGACTCCTGCTCAATTAGATGATAAACCATTTAAGTCAGTTTTAACTCTTTCCTTTCTCGTGCCATGTGAAAGTTCATATTTAAACTGAAATCCTACACAAAACACATTCTGCCACATTCAAGGGGAGGCAACTCTGCCAGCTTTCTCCAGTAAAATTTGTGTGGAATAAAGCTCACCATTTTACTACTGAAGGAAAGGAAAAAAAATTGATGATGATTTCAGTAAAAAAATTTTTCCCCCCTAATTTCGAAATAGCAGAAATTGTCAAGAACGATGCACTAATTGTAAAAGAGAAAGGAAACTTTGCCTGATACCAAAATCATAAAAGAAAACGTTTAAAACAATCATGATGAATGGACAAAAGAAATAAATAAACTACTGTGTTTTTGTAGAACTTTGTTATTGTGCATAAGCATTAGAAGTTTGGGAGGAAAGACGGTTTTTATTATCTCTGTCAAATCAGCAAACCACCAGTTAAACAAAAAAAAAAAAGAAGCAGAAATTTGTGGGGACATGATCATGCAGGATGTCCTTCCCCACAAGGATGCTGCTTATGAAATAAATGATCACCATATTAAACTATCAGATTTTGCTGCCTTTTTTTAAAAAAAAAAAAAAAAAAAAAGTATCTTTGGGTAATTTCATTGTAGGTGATGTCTTTGGTTTATTTCGTACCAGTGCCAACATACAGCTAGCTGTGCCTTGCCTACGCAAGTGGTAACAGACATGGTGGCTTAACCACAACCAGTTCTTATGCCAGCTTTTTTTGTTTTGTTTGTTTGTTTACAGATGGGAAGTGGAAGATAGCTAAGTTCTGGAGATTCTCTGCTTAGTGCAAACTTACCAATAAGTATTTAAATAGCTACATAAGAAACAACAAATGAGCATTTAATGCCTGTATCAAAATGATGGAACCCACACGCAGACCTCATCTTGAGTTAACTGTATCCCAATCTCTCGTTTTCCACCATTTCTGTTATCAGCAGGATATAGCTAACCTGTCTTAATAGTCTAAAGCTGACTCACTCTGCCAAGCCTGATTCCAGGCAGCTAATGTAACTAACCCTGACTGAACTATCTTTCTCCATGCCTGTCTGAAGCTAAAGAAAACATAATGCCTAACAATTCTAGAGAATAATCTCTCTTACATCCTCTGCCACCTTACCAGTCCTGCAATCTTTGTAACATCTACCATAAATCGTAAGAGCAAATCTGATTCTTGGCAACAAGAAAGCAGTCCGTTTATAGAGAGAATTCGTATAAAGCCATCCAAGCTGATGTGTGATCTGTGCAAAATCTGAAATAGCAGAGCTTGAAATAGCGGCACTAGATAGGTTCATTTAAAGTTTAAAGAATGAACAAGATGGTGATAAGAAATAAGAACATAATCCAAGATTTCCAGATTCCTAGCCAGGTCTTATTTGAATATCTGTAGTGCATTATAGAGGAGATTGTTCATTTCTAGGATCAGTCACAAAATAACATTAACATACTGGAAGTTTGGCTTTTATTCTGATCTCAAGCAATCTCGAATCCGTTTGTTCTATATTCTGATTTAACTAATGCTATGTTCCTGATAGTTCTTCTTTTTTTTTCTTTTCATTTAACAGCAATTCTGAATAGTTGTGTTTTCACGAAGCAAAACTAAAATCTACACAGTGCAATACTTTTTTTTTTGCTTGTTTTTACAAAACCCAGGAGCTGCACAAGTATTGGAAAAATTGGCGAACGTGTGGATATCTAATCCCACAATGTAGTTTACGTAGGTAAAAAGAGACCTATTCTACCACACACAACTGTGATGTTTCACCGTTTAAAAAAAACCTGAACAACAA
Source organism: Nautilus pompilius (assembly GCA_018389105.1). Taxonomy (NCBI): domain Eukaryota; kingdom Metazoa; phylum Mollusca; class Cephalopoda; order Nautilida; family Nautilidae; genus Nautilus; species Nautilus pompilius. The sequence goes on along the minus strand of JACATO010001368.1, from coordinate 142,869 downwards.
ATGATGCCTTAAGTCGCTTCATCTCTCCTTGCTGCATGTGACAAGCTAACTCTGCCAGCGTCAGTTTGACACCATCAGCATCTTTCACAGGTAAATGCAAGCAGACATTATTCAGGCGAGAAAATTAACACAACACACATTTTGGAAACTATTTGGGCAAACATAAAATTACGTGGTTCTGCATTACTAAGCTTAATGTCGATGTTGCTTTAGAGAGTTTTATATATCAGAAGAAAACTTCACTGAATGGAGACCAAAGTGTGCAGTACAATGAGACAGGCAAATGGGAAAGGAGGAGGAAAATGGTGGTCTGGGGGGGAAGTGAATGACACTAGGCCTGATTGCCAATTCAGGAATGTCAAAGTTCTTTGGCTAACTTTGTATGCTTGCAATTCGTCAGTCAAACCCAGGTTGCTAGATAGGAATTTGGGAATCCTATCATCACAGACTGCTTATTTAAAGACCGTAACATAGTTTACATATGCACCAATACATATTATATTTCAAAATTGATAGAATGTCAATCTAAGTAACTTTTTCTATAAATATTACTCTGTGGGGTTAATAAATTACCCAGTTAGAACATGGGAATGGTGACAAAAGGCTGTCCAGACATAGCTTGTTCCCATAAATACCAATCATCACAACAAAAACGTTATTAATAGGACGACTGTCTGAAAGGCAGAATTCGAGCTGCCTGTGTATAACATAGTTGGCAAATTTACTGTTTCGAAAATATAAGTCATGTCTAAACACACCTCCAGATTTACATCAATATCATACCATCTGATCCAGAGACATGGTTTATCTCGCATGTGATGCTGGGTAATTTTTTTTTAAACTGTAAAACTAAGGCGCCGCAGCTTTAACTAATAAAAACCCATCAGAAATACACAAATTAAAATCCAGAAGCATTAATAAATAACATGGTGGTAAAAATATTAAAAAAAGATTCCTAAAATTTTTAATACATATATATTTTTTAACTTGTGTATGCGTACTTATTGATTATTTTCAGTTTACTGTATGACATGCTGACCCAAAACTAAACATGGTAAAATGCCATTCTGAGGAAAAACGTCAAGTTGGGGGTAACAGTGTTTACGCAAACTTTAAACTTGCAATACTCAGCAAAATACCTTTGTTAAACCAGTCTACAAGGGGCTCACAGGGACCAAACCTGTCACAGCAGGCTAGTGGGGCCATTTGTCAACTTTTACTCTTTAAACTGTTTTAACTAAAAGATAACTTAAAAACTAACAGATTAAAATTTCCAACAGTTTACAGACTGTTCAAGAAAAGGGCTACAAGTATGATTAGTGGTGACCAGATAAAGAAATAGCTTCTGGAATGCCATCTCATTTGTAATACAAGCACTGGTAAATGAAGGGTTAACATTTTTTTTGATAATGCCTCATTTGGTCCTGGACTGATAAATACTTTCATAATGAGATAAGAATACAAACCTGCACATCTCAGCACAGCAGCATCAGAATCTTGAAGACTAAAACAACCACTGATGGAAAACGCAGGTAAAGGTCTTTCTTTTTTAAACCCATATGGGCATTTAGTTTCCAAAAGTGTATAATTAGATCCGGCCTGGTTAAGATAAAGCTAACAGATTAGGAATGCAGTCTTAATCACAGTGAGTTTAAAGCATAATCAAGGAAGAGGTGAGAAAATGGGTTGGGGGAACAGGAATGTGTGGTATCAGCTCCAAGGTGGGGGCAGATTTGTGAACATGGAGCTTTGGTCATACAGAAAAGTGCGTCATGATCGCCCACTTCAGCTGCGAGTCATTTACTGAACCAAATCTCCTGTGACAGGGGATTTTAAATCTCCCCTTTTCTTAAATTTTAAATGCATAACGCTACGTACGTAAATGAACGAAAAATCCCATTGTCCATTATGATGGGAAAGCTAATCCAGCTTAACGAGACCCAGTTGGGAATTGACTGTATCTACCCATGGCTACTTCACCAGAACTAACAGAACGTCCCGTTTACTGAGGATCTAACAGGCACATACAGATGACCAGGTTGTGAGCTGGTCAGGTGATAAACTAAGCAAGCAGAGGTCATTTTTATCATTCACAAAATTTAAAAAAAAAACAACAAAAACAACAACAAAAAAAAAACGATTGTTTTACTGCTTACAAACAAAATAAAGACTTCAAAACGTGCCAATACTATTTAGGATCTTTACGCCTTCGATTTCTGAAGGAAAAAAACTCATAAAATAAATAATGGTACCTGGAAGCTATATACGGTCAGCTGTTCGCCTTACTCACACCACCTGGGGACCTGCGTTGGGATGGCTGAATGTTTAGTCAGCACACTCGTGTAGGGCAAAACACTGGGGTTGGAGCGGTGTAGGTCTGTCAGGCAGGGTTAACGAAGAAGTTTGTGTGTGTGTGTGTGTGTGTGTGTGTGCGTGTCACAGCCCCCCCCAATATCGCCCAACCTGTGCCGAGTGATATGAATTTTTTTTTTTTTAAGGTAGAGGTGTTTTCCCATAGACCAAGTCTCTGTCTGACCCCCTCTACCCAGAGGAGAGACCAAAAACATCAGCCAACACCAAGCACAGACCGGCCAAAAGTGCAATTACGTGTTTCCTGTCGTTGCTTTCTAACAGCATTCGGCATCAGATGAGGAATTGGCACAATTAGAAAATTTTAAGGGAAACCCTCCCCCCAACTTCCAGACCCTAAGTGCTTTGATATGTCCACTTTGATCAGATGGAAAATAATTAACAAGCTCTTCATTTTAGAAATTAGAGTCGCGATGCCAGTGACATTAATTAAAGCTGGCTGATGTTTTTTTTTTGGCTGGCAGCCAGGAAAGGAAAGAAAAGAAAAACGTAACTTCAGCAAGACTGATGGAGTTGGAAGTAAATTTGCCACAAAATGAGGTAAAGTGAAGATTACCCACGAGGAGGAAGGATCAGATAGGCGGCAGCTCCACCTGTATGTTCCAGAAAAATAGGAAGCGAACAAGAAAAATGCAATTTTTGTGCGTAAGAACAAGGCCGGTGTCACGGAGTGTACCGATGTGTTGATTTTAAAGTTTGGTGAATAATTAGTAGATACCTGGATGCATGTAGAAAGGTGCCAGAGTGGTCCGGTGAACCACACCCAAGTTCAAATCCCGGTCAGAACCAAAATCCAGCTAAGTTTGGCACCCCCTCCCCCCCAATAGTGTGGTTTCTCATCCTTCTTCTTCACCAGCCACATCTGAAGAAATGAATTTACAGGATGGACCTCTGCGCGCTATGCCTGCTACAATACAACCAACACGCCAGCACCCAGTCATGTGTTTTGCATGAGTTGCTGTAAGGGAGAGAGGGCCCTTCCAACATCACTGATCCCCTGACACCCATCAATAATTCCTCACTATTACTGCTGCTGTCCCCAAGGGTCATTGCTTTTGTGGTTATAGCAGCTGGGGCTCCCAGTTCTGTTTCAGCAAATTTTAATTTTAGACAATGACTTGGATACCAGTCCATCCATTGCATTGTGTCCAATGCCCAAAGATTCCTGAGATAACAATGAGAAAAGCTGATAAGCCCCTGCCACTGTAGCTTATAAACACTTGGAGCTGTTCTTATAAAAACATGGCCCCAGTGACATCTTCCAGTGGCGGATGATAAACCCTATATATCACACATATGACAATAAAATGTCATGCTGTCATGCACTTTTCAACCCATTCATCATCAGTTATACATGACATCTATCATTAGCCATTAAATAAGTTATACGTGTCACCCCCACCAAAAAAAAAAACAAACTTGGGGAGAAAGGGGATCTGGCTGGATCGCTGAGATATCCCAAGATGATACATTAGGGAGAAAGGCATTATATCAGACTCCCTGATTGGTACATCTGAAACTTATCAATTATTGATTATAAATAATACATTATTTACCTGTTTTGATTATTTAAAAATTTTTAAAACAAATTTTGCTCAAAGACCAATTTGAAGTGCCAAAGCTGGGATGTGTGTGTGTGTGTGTGTGTGTGTGTGTGGGGGGGGGGTCTTTGGGATAGAGAAAATGTGGAAAAAAAAGAAATTTGAGATGATTCAGCAGTCGGGTTACCAGGCCATCTTAGTGTGACCACAGGTTATCATTTTTGGTTTTACTCCTCCCCCCCCCTGTTGTTTATTTATGTCCCTCTAAGGTGCAAAAGATGTTGTAATTAGTTAGCGATTTTGAAAAAAAATTCAAATGATGCATTCCTGAAATCTAACGGGCAGTCATCTCTGGTTCAGACTGATGAGGGCATTAGCAGGGATGCTGTTAAGGAAGAAACCATGTGACTTCTGCGTTTATGACTGAGCAATGAACAAGGTACAGTCTGGTGGTCAAAATCATGGGTTTAAAGCAATATCAATTGGTGGACTACTGGTCGAGGGTCTATAGTTTTTGGGAAGTGGCTTGGTTCTCTCTTGGCATTTGACCCCTTGCTCTTCCTTCACCAGCCAACCCCGTGGGTTTTCTCTTGGCCCTCTACCACACCTGAAAATAAAGAGTTCTCCGAGAAACTTTCACTATGCCAATCATTCTCTGCTTCCACATGAGTTGTTGCTATAGAAAGAGGGAGTGTGTGTGGGTGTAACCATTGTTCTTCTCACTTCTACTAATTCAAGTGCAATTAGAATTCCAATATCAACCAATTGTAACATTTTTGTTAGTCACATATTCATTGATAAATTGAGCCAGCTGTTGATGCAAAGTTCAAAATAAAAACATTAGTAAAGATTTCTTAACCCAGGGTGGTGCCCTTGTATAAGCCATGACAGCTCCCTGCCTCCTTGTAAGGGAGCCCAGTATTGGATTAACGGTCACCTTTACTTCATCTATAAAGGTGAAATTACAGAAACTGAAACTGCCATCTTTGCATGAAACCACCGTGACATTTACCGCCTCTCATATATGATGTCATGCGAAAATGATCTTTGGATTCTTTGCAAACCACTGATGATGAGTTAACGATGACAGCGTAAACTAATAACTGTGTAAAGTATCATGCGAACTGGCCATGATAAGATCGTTCAAATAAGACCTGGCTGGAATTATATAACTGCTGTAATCATATCCGGCTTGGTTTCGTTTGAACATCGCTAGTACTTATGCTTAAAGATATTTTGCACCCAAGTTTATATGAGGTGACTAAACCTAGCACGTTGATAGCATATATAATGTGCTAATAGAAGTGTGTGTGGTACAGTGTATCGGATGATGTAGAATCTGTAAGGAAACCTCACTCTGCTCACCAGAGACCATTTTAAATCGAAAGACCGTGCAAGGCAGAGCAGCAAAAATTACTTGGTTTGGCATCATTTCTAGAAAACCAGACATGTGACTAATCTAATCTGAAAAGTAAACAGTAACATACCCTGAACTGAAAAGAATCCTCAATAACAGAAAAAGGGTCTATGTTATTCCTGAAATCATATTAGGTCCAATAATTTTTTTAAAATCCCATTTATTTTTTTTAAAGAAGCTTCATTTAGCTGATTACCAAATGTACATATTAAAAAGTACACTATTTGTTTTTTTATCTAAAACCTGCACTAAAAATGTTAAACAGAAAAAGGAATTTACCAGTTTTTTTCCTTAAATTTCTCCTATATATTCTTAAATTCTTTAATAAATGTTACATTATTTAATGGTATTTAATTATTTTAGAATACAATAAATAAATGCATTATAAATAATCTGTTCAGTATCTGTGGCAACTACAAAAATTATGCAAATATTAGCACAAGAAGAACCAAGAGATCGAGAGAGACGGACAGACAGAAAGGCAAAGATATACAACAGGTAAACAGAATGTACTTGGAATACTGCTACCCTTTCACAATGAAATATTATCCTAAAATATAACTCATGACTTTCCATTTAATGTGTTTCTAAACAAGGGCTAAGTTGATGATTATGCCCTTTAAAGCAGCACAAACAACAAAAACCGATAGTTCTAAAAGTAAGGAAACCTTATACCACTATAACTCTATGCTGATATACTTTAATCAGAAATTTCACCAAATTTAAATTTAAGACTGCCTGTATGCTACATTTATCAGCTCAAAAAAACACATTTAAGAAGAAGAATGTTTCATTTGTGATCGGTGTCCAAAAACAAACAAAAAATCAACATCACATCTTTATGAGATTTAAAGACCAGCTGTCACAAATATTTAGTGCAGACCTTTCCCTTCCAATGTCCTATTGAACTACGATTCATGTTCTACATAAACTAAGATAATAATAATAATAATAATAAATACCTTATTCTCTGTGTCTCTTCTAAAGCCATTATTATTTTGAGGATTGAAATCAAATGTGCTGTATTCTACTCTTTGTACAAACAATATATTAAAGTGCTACCCACTACACATCTCTGCTTCCTGAAAATATCTTCCAACTCTCACCTTTTGTCTACGTAAAAACAAAGCCCCTATTTCACATGTATGGTAACTGGTCACAAAGCCACAACAGAATAAACTTCCCAAAACCATGCTGTGTTGCAGAAAACCAAGGAAAGGACAAAGGTCAATAAGCAGAAGAGGGAAGGTTCACAATAGAACAGGCTGCTATGTTATCAGGGGGGAATTAAAACATGCACTCCAGTCTCTGATGGATTCCATTCCAATGAACACATTTCCTACTCATGCTACAGATAAACAGAATGCAAAAAAAAACAAAAAAACAACTCCTTGTCTCCCAGGGTAGGAGTGTTCTTCTCAGTAAATCCAGTGTGTGAAACTCTTAAATTTAGACGTCATTCCTCTTGCTGTTGATTGGCCGATCCTAACTTTGATTTAAATACTGTGTGGTGATGCTGGCCACAAATATGGGATGTTTCGGAATTTTCCTACCAACAGTACTGATACAGGATGTGGGCCCCCAGAAATAGCATCAGGGATAGGCAGGGCGAAAACGAAGATAACTGAAACAAAACATTCCCATCCAAAGTGAGACGCTTAACGTAAATCCCAAGAACTTAAAGTAAGCCATCGCACGCAGAAACAAATTTCAGACTGAACAAAAAAAAACCAGAATTTTTTTTTGTTCAGTTTATGGTGGTAAACCCACATTTCTGTGCCAGGTACGTCTGGATGAACGGCTGCCGCGGACATGTTAGCGCCTACTACTGACATCTAAAGAACGACAGATTTGCTGATGAGCCCGCTAGATCCTCCGAACTGACTGGATGGTTCAGCTGGGTCCTTGCGAGTGAAAACCGGTGTCGTCATCCCTACCACTGACAACTCCAGCAGCTCAGCGTACCATTAATGACGTGAGATCTTAAGACTTTTCGAGTAATCTGAATCATTTTTTTTTTTTTTTTTTTTTGTTGCAGGGTCTAAGTCACACCCACCGTTGTTGATCCGGGGCTATGGATCCTACAAAGGCCTTGTTGGTGTAACAAACATGTAAAAAAAAAAAAAAAAAAAAGAGAGAGAGAGAGTTCAAACCCTGAAAACAGGTAAGATTCTTTAATTACCTGGTTCTGCAAAATAATCAATGAAACGAAATATGCTAATAAATAAAGAGCTGCTGTGACAGAAAACATGTTACTTACCTAGATCGAGATGACGGTGCCAACTTGGCTGTTGTATCTCCAGAGTTTAAATTTGGTCCCTAGAATTATATAACACACACACACGTATATATAAAAAACAATATAAATACTAATTTTTCAAATGTGCAATGCAAGGTAACTGAGTGTACATGTATATTAAAAAAATGTAAATCAATATCAAAATAACAGTATGGGTAAGGTTGTTTGGTTTTTTTTTTTTTTTAATAAATGGTAGACAATGGAGCCAGGTAAACAATTGGACTATTTGTATTTTTTTCCTTTTCTGATCACCAAGTTTGGGGGGGGGGGAAACAGGAGCTAGCCAGCATTTGTTTCCTGTTATGAAGCCAGTTGAAATCAAAAAAGGGTTTCATGTAGGGTGTCACCAGGCACAGATTAATTATGAAAGCATCATGGCATGAAACACCCTGAAAAGTGAAACTACAAAGTATTTTCCAAGTGAAAGCATATGGTGTGTGCGTGTGTGTGAGAGACACTGAAGCAAAGCATCTCTTGGACTCTTGGACATCAATCAGTTTATTTTTCAGCATTGAATTGTGGGAAGGATCCCTTTACTCTACAGCATTTTAAGTGACGGCAGTTGGTTTTGTTCGTAGATGTATTACCAACAGTTTAGAACAAAGCTGGAAATTTCTGGAAAGGTAATTCCATTTTACCATGTTGCTACCTATAGCATTATTACAGTTTAACGTCAAAGAGACATTTAAATCACTAAAACAAACTCTCAATGTAACCACGATTTTGAAAGTTAAAGTAAACATCTCTGTTTTTGCATTTTTTCCCTTATCATTTATTAAATACTAAACGAGAGAGAGAGATCTGTAATAATGGAATACCTGGCTAGAATAAAAATGGTTCTAATCTATTGGTAGGTAGATGCATACAGTAAACATCTAAAGACCTTAAAGTATTTCCACCTGTGCACTAATATATTCCCCACATTCAATGGGAAGACACTGAAAAAATGCCAGCATCCTCTCCAAAGCTGATGTACATATTGAGGCTGGGTAAATCGTGTTTGCTGCAAACAAGCCTCCAGAAGCATCTCATCTTAGGTGAGCTTTGGTCAGCAAAGTGCTAGAGACCAGGAGAAAAGGTCTAAAGATGCCCTTAAAACCAACTTGGAAAAAGTGCAACATCAACCACATTGCACGGAAAGGGATGGCCTCTGACTGCAGGAAATAAATGACTGCCTGCAGACTGGGAATTCAAAAACTGGATCCAAAATAAGGTACAGTAACATTGGCAATGGATGGAATGCCCAAGTGCAACCTTGACTCTGGATGTTTTTGAGCTTCTAGGGCATCACTGCAGAGGGAAAACTGTCCACCCACAGCTGTCAACATCATCTTCCTCACCAGAATGATTGTCATACCTAAATTCCAAGGATTGCTAAGAAAAGGAGTTCTCATTACAAGTGGTGAGGACATGAAAAATCTCAGACAAAAAACATCTGATTGCCAAGTTACTGTATTTCATGACATTTAAAAAATAAAAAAAAAATCCATTTGACCCCTAGCATCAGAACGAGGCTCAGGAACAAGTAAAAATCCTAAATTCCATTCACTCAACTCTAAATCAGTAATTTCAGGCCACTTGATAGACAAACACAAGCATCATATCTCAAATTTGTAAAATAAAAGTCTCTATTAATAAAATATTACTATTAGTTTCTTTGACATCTTCAGAGAAAATAGACAAAATCTTCAGAGAAAATAGACAAAAACTTGCATTAACCCTTTCAATAATGCAAATAAACCAAAAAGGTAACAAGTCAGTTTCCAATCCCAGTTTTACCTTGCACCACAAAAGCAGCTGTTCTGAGCAAAGGAATTTATTAGCAATGTTTGTGCAATGAAAATATTCTTTATCCAAATATTTAAAAATTAAACAGTTTCTTTCAAAAAAATCATTCAGTAATTACTTTACATTCTTTCGTTTATCTGATGATCGACCATTAATGAGCAGCAACAAACTGCCTGTGCAAATTTTTTTTTTTACATCCAACGAAATGCAGATTGTCTTAACCATTTCACTCAGCGATCTTCAATGCTATTGCAGCTTACAACAACAACACACTTCCTGGAAGTGGGTGGGTGCTGCACCCAAAGTATTCCCAGAATTTCTTGAAATATTTAAGTATTTTACTGAAGCTTATCAAGCTGATAAGCTTGAAGTATTATCAAGCATGCTTAGTTATCAAAATGTCAGCTGGACTTCAGCCTCTTTTGGTTCTCTCACTCTGTCCTGGAACCAGCCCATCTGTTCAGGTTTACCCTAATTTACCCTAATCAGGAACTGCCAGTGAGCTAGCTCCTTTGATAGCCTTATCTGGTTAAAAAGTTGTACCAATGCCAACCAAAGACTAGATAACTGTCACATCCAATAAGCAAGGCGCACAGAATTTCAAATTTCTACTATATGCAAAAATTTGCTTAAATATTCATTCCTGCTGGGCTCACTATTGCCACAATATATAACTGTCTCTTAGCAATTATAATTTTACAGATAAGCAGGCCACAAACGGATAGAATGCATGCATAATCTCTCACCTTGAATTTTTGTCCAAAAGTCAGTTCATCCTTGTTTAAATCCCTAGACATCAATTGCTGGTTGCCAAGGATCTGCTGGCTAATTGCAGAGAACTGGTGCAAATCCTGAGCACTTTCACTGGACTTCAGTTTAGACAAATCCGTTTTCTTTAATGATGAGCTGTCGGTACTGCCATTAGACTGGGAACGGATCCGACTCCACTCCGTCTGCCGTCTGCTCTGCTGACGTCCAGTCATGTCCACATAATCTGAGTCTGAATCTTTGCGGGGTGATGTTTTCTTCCAACCGTTAATCTGTGGCTTTGATGGAAGCTCCTTTGGCTTGTCGACCATGCTGCACCCTTGCTCAAAATTTGCTGCACTGTTTTCCGAGAAACTGCAGCTTCTGTTCTTATTGGGAGGCTTCTTGTGCGGCTGTTGGTGGCAGTCTGTGTCGGTCTTCTGGATTGGGGAAGACTGTTTGTAATTCGGCTTCTTTTCACTTTTTCCTTTTGACTGTTTACGAGGCTTGGACTCCACGGCTCTGCTCGACGCTGAGAGCAATGGATCTAAATGCTTTTCCTGCGGAACTTTCTGGAAGGCATTTTCGGACAATGATCTGCTGGTTTTGCCAACCAGACTGGGTTCATTTGCTCTGTCCACATCATTTTTCCAAGATTTCAAAATGTGGCCCTTCAGCACTTTCTGCTCTCCCTTGATTCTGTGCAGATCCGTCATGCTCCTTGAACTTTTCCCTGAAATATTAAAAGTTTGAGAAAGGGACCTGGATTTCACCATGGCTTTGTTTACAGCCTCCTCCCATTTCATGCCACCGCCATCTGATGATTCTGCCATCTGACCAAAGCTGTGTACATCTGAATGGCTCTGACTCAGGCTCTCAGAAGGGGAACACATGCAGGGCTTCTGCTTTGTATCTTTTATTGGCGAACTAGAAAACATTTTTTCATTTTCGTCAAATGTACCAAATGCCCGCTTAATTGACAGATTTCGACCAAACTTAGCACCAGGTTTTTTTGACTCCACGTGAAACTTTGTACCCGGACTGATGTTTTCTCCTGACTGCATTGAAGTGGATGCTGATGGTTCATCATCCATAAAGGGCGAATCATTTGATGGTTCAACGTTTTTCTTCTGAGCTGGTTTCATGAATGGTGAACTTTCGCTGTGAGACAGAACGCGATTAGTGCCACTGTACTTCAGCGGTTGTGAACCAGCCGAAACCTCTGATGTCTCAGCTAGATATGGATTCTGTTGCCCTTTCCGGTATGCATCAAACTGCTTCTGCCCAACTTCGAAATTACCAATCTTTTCCATTTTATGGATTTTACCATTCAGGTGTGGCTTGGATTGCTGCATGAAGCCATTGTTGGATTCCATAAAAAGTGGCTGCTGCATTTTAGCGACTTTGGTGTCCATGCTGTAGCGACCAGGCTGATGTCTTCGAGATGCGTCACACCTGCTGGTGATGGAATACTCCTCTCTAACTGAAGATTGGCACTGACTGTCAAGACTAGAGAGGCTGTACCTGGAACCATGGTCATCAGAACCAAACGGTGGAGAAGAGGGCTCTGAAGAATGGATTATGATGCTGCTGTACGACTCTGCCTCTGTCATTCCAGTACTTTGTGGAGAAGAATCTAGAGTTCTTTGGACCAATGGTGTAGAGCTCTGTTGTTGATCACTAAAAGAGCCACTTGATGAATGCTTACCAAAACTTCCATGCTTATAGAATTCTTCTGAGAGCCATCGCAGCATTGGCGCAGTGCTTGGAGTATAGTCATGATGGATAGGAAAACCTTTCTTCTCACCAGCTGGTGGAGGAACTTGTTTCTTATCAGAGGAAAAGTTCTGCTTGACCTTGTTAGCAACATCTAGACTCATTTCGGGACTTTCCTCACTTTCCGAGCCCCTCCATGACAGATGCACCTGGGTTGATTTCTCCTCAAAACCTCTCTGAAGAGCTGAATTTTCCTGCTCCTCCGATGTACTACCAACCTGCACTTCAGCATGCCTGGCATTGTCTTTACGCTGCTTCGGTTTCGGGGGTGACAGAATGTAATCTGTCTGAGTGCCAGTGTTGTAATAGGGTGTCTGCTTAACTAGAAATGTCTGGCTGTCCTTCGGGGACTCCTTGCTGAAAGACATGGGATCTAAATCATTCTCAGGACTAGAGAGCATGCTGGCACCATGGGGCTCGCTCTCCGTGCACAAGAGGCTGGGTTCTGCTGATCCTTTGCGGCCAGGAACAGCAGCGTAGACCCCACTGTTGACTGACTGCAGATCATGGTTGGAAAGTGAGAACTCTCTCTCTGGTGGAGATGGAGCACTGTAATCCTTGTCTCCAAGGTTGTGACCGTCCGAATCAAACCTGGGTGGCGGGTAACCGGGTTTTGATGCGTAGAAATCTTTGAAGCGGTTTGGGTCATGTGGCTTCCTAGCAAATGGATCGTGTTTTGTTTTTGGAATCATGTCTTCTGGCACCCGCTCCTTCAATGCGGTCAGCCCAGGTTTGTAGGCCATGCGCTGCTTTGGTGGGAACTCTTGGCTTGTGTTTGTGTGGTCGGACCATGATTGCGCCCGGACTGAAACTGGCGCCGCAGGGGTCACGCTGCTGCTGTGAACTGTGACTGGCCATGAAGGGTACTTCTCATGACTCTGGCTAAATTTGGTGGACATGTCACGCACAGGTGGCACTGGATGGGAGCAAGGAAGCAGCATCAGTGGCTCCGGACATTTTGGCTGACTGGATGAATCCGGAACTTCAGAACGAAGGGAGCTGTCATCTATTCTTTTGTGTGACTTCTCTGGACTAATGGGAGAAAATTCTGGCTGTAATGACTTCATGTTTTCATAGTCATGGAGGTTCTGTTGGACAGGTTCCAGTGGTAAAGGCTGGCACACCTGTCTCTGACCTGTGTTTGTCACAGTTGGTTTATCCAGACTATTTTGACTAACCTGCTTTGTCAGCAGAGTTGAAGAACACTGAATTTGACTTTTCACTTCTCTGTTCCACTGGTTCTTGTAGAATGGAGAAGACCGTAAAACAGAGTTACCTGGCTTGAATGCTGATGGCCTTTTTAACTTTGGAGGTGAACTGAGCCTTTCTAAATCAAGTCTATCATTGATATTAGGGTTTGACTTAGATGCATTTCCATACATCACTGAAGTATTTGTTAAGATATCCTGATTTGTCAAATCTTCACTAAGCAGAGGTGTGGACTTTGCAGGTGATAGCTGTTGTCGGCCTTGAAGAATATTTTTATATAAATTATCACTGCTACCTGTCCAAGGTGTAGCCTTGGCTAAGTTGCTCATTCTGTCTAATTTCACCTGCTGCTGCTGCTGCTGCTGCACTTCTAACTGTAGCTCATTGTCTGAGGTCACCTTCTTTAGATGGGTAGATATCACTGGCTTTTGGGAGGAAAAACTCCGTGAAACACTGTAAATAAATAAAGACAAATTTCTTTTATAACACAAGATTTAACATTAGACTTCATCCTCTTGAAGTGTACAAAACAAATAGAAAAACAAAATAATAATAAAGACAAATGTATCCAATGCAGCAAAAGGTCAGAGTAATAAAAACAGTTTGTAAAAAATTTTGAAAACAGTTATTAACCATAAAATGATACTGCATGCAATTTTAATCACAGAAATAACAGAATAAATTATTTATTAATAATTCATAGATTTGGATCCGATAGCTAGTTACACTCTTAACAATTCTCAAAATGGTTGTTTTTTTCCCCCTCTTCACCCATTTTGTCGGCCATCTCTATAATACCTTTAATTTATTTATGTTAATAAAATAATAGGCATATGAGGTGTTGTCATTTACCTGAGTATGATTACCACCTCTAAGAGATAATATTTACACATTTAAATATGATTTTCCTTTTCCTTTTTTAAAAAAAAAAAAAATGCTACTGATTCTAGGACTGAACAAATCCCATGGTTTAGTTTGTCAAAATTGCTCTTTCATCAGTAAAAAAAAACAAACAACAACTCAGTTTTAACCCCTTAACAAGCAAATTTGTTAAAGATAATAAACCATAGTCAGTATTTACAAGTGTGTGGTTGTTATTCTTCACATACCTGAAGCAGCAGACATGCTGCATATGAAAATGTCAATAAGTCATTGGTCTCCTGCAATGCTAAGTATCATTATTTAGTAAATAATGTCTTCTACAAGAATTTTTAAGGTAAGCATTTAGGAATGCTTAATATAAAACTTTTTCCAAAAATCATTATTCAGAAGTTGTAGCTGCATAACATTAAATTTTTTAGTTCAGTTTGCCACTTACATAAGCAAAATATTTTAAAAAATATGCAACAACGATTAAGTTGGCAGATTTCTCTATCGTTTCACCAGCCAATATTACATTTGTGTTCCAGAATTACCTCCCCATTACCTGTAGAGAGAGAGAGAGAGAGAGAGATGTGCTAGAGATTTGGGTAAAGGTGGTGGGAGAAGGGGTAGTATATTGGGGCATGGATTTAAAAAGATATTAGTATTTATGACTAATACTGGGCTGTGGCTATTTTTTTTGCTTTAAATTGAGAAAAATCTCAACATGGTCCTAGAATCATCCACAATTTTCCAGGACCCACTGCAACAGAGACAAACTAGTACAACATCAACCAGCAAATCCAAACTACAGAGCTACCGAAGCCACTCCACCTGTGTCACACTTCACGTATGACTGGCTTCACAATGCAAGCACAGCATATGGTATTTACATGGGTGAACCTAGTAAAGTTTACAATGATTAAATTATGAACTCCTGGTTTTGGATAAAAATTTTTTAAAAAATTCTGTCCTAAAACTTCAAAGAAAAAGATGTTGATAAACAACTGAGTTATCTAAGAAGAAAAATATTATCAATAGTTTTAGAACTGCAAGTTAATAACACACTTAATATCTCATACAGGCATTTTCAGCAAGCCTTCGTGATATATAGCATGGCCACCATCTTGAACAATCAACATGCAAGAGAGGTCAACAGGGAAAGATGATTTTGTTGATAGTTTTGAGAAATTACACACAGAAATGAAGCATTAAAAAGTTAAACAGCAATCAGTTCTTTCTCCCTCCAGAATAGTTAGAGAGAGAGAAAAGGGTTTGTGTCTGCTTTAAAACAGAAGGTGTGTTTATCCTCTGACCTTGGGATTCCTTGATAAAGCAGCAGCCATGCATGACCAAGAACAACTGTAGACTCTATAGCAGTAATAGCCTGGGTCTGTTTTATAGACAGCAGCAAACACACACACATTATGCAATGCATAGAAAGTTCTACCTTAAATTTAACTATTCAGATCACTTACAGGTTACTAGGTTTAGATTTTCACTTTAGCTACAAAGGTAGCAGGTGATTTGTTTAAAATGAACTAGAAACGTTCACGACTGAATAGTATCACTGTAATGGCCGGGTTTCCTTTGAACACACCCCCCCCCTCCCACAGTATTGGTTCTTTCCTCTTAAAGAAAAAGAAAACAAAAAAAAAAAACACCTGATCAAAGGAAATCTTTCAACATGCATCTGTTAGAGAGTTTTGCACAACTTGATCTACTTCCCTTTTATCAAAAACACTTCGGCAGTGCTCATAAAATATTCGCTGTACACCACAGAGCGTGTTAAAAAAAAAGAACAACATATCTGCAGTTAGGAGTTCAGCAGGGGTCAACACAGCTTGTAGTCATGGCAGTCATACTGCTGCTCCGATCTCTCCTGCTGTGTCTTAGAATGTTAAGAAACAAAATAGTTGTTAAGGGCTCAAGTAATCAAAACGACCGACCTTACTTCCTTGCTCCATTCAATTAGCAAACGTTTTAAGAAACCTGTAAGCATATACATGCGCTGTTCTGCAGCCTCCACCCAGAGAACTTGCTTGGTCGGCAAGTCTAATACCCCTACGCCAGGGCTCCAAAAAAAAAAAAAGAAAAAAAAAAGGTCTAGCTGCCACCTATGATTTAGGATAACTGTTAATAGTGAAAACCACGACCAGACTAAATGTGTAGGGTCCTACTAAAACTTGTACGAACCATCATTATCCTGCAAATTATGGACAATTAAATTAAATGATCCGCGAAAGTGATGTACTCTCGACTTATGACCTCAAACAGATTTTACACTGAATTACATTCAGTTTTAAGGAACAATCAAGCGGCAATGTGTGATGAGCAGAAGTGATGAAACTGATGTGCAGATGCCACGGAAAATATGAGAACAGGAGAAAAACAGAGAAAGAAAGTAAAAAAAAAATTTACTATTAGAGGAAAGAGGTTGGCCATCGCAGCATAAAGACCTGGGCAAGTCAATCTTTACCTGTGCACCTTTGGGTTAACCTCCCATAATGGGGGGAGGGGAGGTGGGGGGGAAAAGGCCGCTTTTCAAACTTCCTGGCCTTCTTTGCTTAACAGGTGGCTCGGAATAGTCATGGGCTTTGGAGGACAGCAAATCCACTTCCAATGTAGTAATTTTCAGAAGATACGTACTTACTTATGCAAAAAGGTACACGATCATGAACTCAAGCACTTGCTACTCCAAAAAAGGAGGATTTATCTTTTTCATAATAATTGAACTTTTCATGTTAGAAATCTTTCATCACAAAATCTATTCAAAAACTAAACATTAAATAAGCAACACTCAATTTTATACAACATAATGTCTTCATAATTTTCAAACTTTCACTAAATTTGTATTTTATTGCTCCTTAAACTTATAGAGAAGCACTATGGAAACTAGATCAGACTTTAAAGCTATCATAAGACAATGGGTTATATATACAGTAGGTTAAATGATCTCCCTGATTGACTATACTGACCTTGGGTGGAAATCATTTCTAGACACAAGAAAATAAATTTTACCCTCCATGGTGCAATCTTCGACCATGGTATTTGCTCGTATACACACACACAAACACAATGCACTCTTGTTGTCAGTCTAAAACCAAGAAACCCATCAACCACACACAATTGTCAGATTGCGGAAGACTGGAAACCCCCAGCCCAAAATACCACAGGTTTTATTATCTATTCAAATCCATTCCCAAAAGAGAGAGTTAAAAACTATAATTTCCAGCATTTTTCACAGTAAAACCCAGTTTTATCTCCCTGAAGGCATGCCAGGAGTATGTCTGTTTCCCGTAGTTAAAAAAAAATCAAACTAACTCTTGTATACACAGATGCACCAAATTGTATACACGGGACAGGTTGGTTGGTTGGTTGGTTAATGTCTCCATTGCTGATTTTGGCAACTTTTTTTTAACATGGCGCCTTCTCTTTTCTCTCTCCTTTCTAAAGAGTTAGCCATTTTTTCATTTAGTATTTTGTCAATAAATAAATGCAGCAGGAGGCAGCCACAGGTGATGAAAGATTATGTTAGATGAAGATATCTGCAATTTTCACAGGTGAACAATGGACAGAACTGTAGGACAGCCATGCTGGGATGTAACCATGCAACAACTCTGGGCCACAGGAATATCAGCAGAATAAATCAACAGAAAACTTAAAGAAAATAACTCTGCAGACCCAGTATTTAAAACAAACACTAAATTCTTTCAACAGGGAAGAGGAAAAAGCCAAAATACGGAATCGAAGCAAACTAAAACACAGTAAGATAAACTAAATTTTATTAAACACCCCCCCCTTTCACCACTCTCTTGAGTCACAAAGTGCCCATCTCATCTTCCTATGGTAGTAACTCTATCTGGAAAAGATGTTACTATTTTTAAAGCTACAGGGAGTGTTTTGCAGTAGACAATCCAGCAAAATAGTGATCTGTTGTTTCATCAGGATGTGACCCATCTTTAACTGCCATGCACCAAGTGACTTTTTCCATATCACAGATGGGAAATCCGTGAAGAACCAGTATTTCAGAAATGGTAATTACCAGTTTGTTCTGCCCAAAAGATGAACGACAAAGGCAAATGTTTTCATGAAATGTAATGGTAACTAACGTTTATAATGCAAACCCGGTGATAATTTCGCCATTTTCTTAGATGACTGAAGTCCATTTCCTACAGGAGAAGTGTACCAAGATGGATAGGTAAAAATGAGTAAAATTGATATTACAGCCTTTGGAGCAAATAAAATAGTTAACTGTCTTGGAGAGGATGAAAACAGATATTGTTAATATTGGCCTAACCAGCCATTTCCCAGACAGAATTTCATTGAAGGCTTTATTACTTTTGCATTTTATATCTCCATTACCAACACAACAACAATAATAAAACTCAGTGCTAATTTAATATTTTCCTAAAAACAAAAAGATTCAAATGATAAGCACTTTTACTTTACACCTTATGCTCAATGTATTCAAGATTAAAATGTCTATAAAAGATACTGAGATACTACACATAGTAACTGCAAGTTTCTTTCTGATAGGGCTTTTCATGTGTTTTAGGGCTTAGCAAAAAGTGGGGGCGTTGGAGTGAAATCTGAGAGCCGGATGCCATTATGCCAACGTTATTCCAGTCAGGTTTCGTTTGAACATCACCTTCCTGGTACTACCACCACCCTAATTACCTAAGCATAGCTTACAGTTTTGTTGTCACAGTCCACTACTGTCTATTGCATCCCGCATCAGGAGACTGAGCAGAAAACCCAGCAAAGTGAAGCATGTAATTATCACTGCGATCATTTATTTCCTGCATATGCCACAGGTAACTGCACAGTTTCCTCTCTGGCTTATAACCAGTAATTATGGCACCAGCCACCTGGTTAACTGACAAAGAACCCCCTGAAGCCTGAAGTCGATTGGTTGAGAGGTCACAGCTCCTGCTTTATTTGGTTTCCTGATAGTTACTATGTGGCTAGTGCTGTAAATTTTCCAGCTTAAAAAACACATGAACTGTGTGATTACCTGAGGTATACATAACAAGAAATGGATTTCTATAACTACAGGTGCTGGACCCTAAACAAGAATATTTTCAATTGTTAAAAAAAAAACTAGAACTTTATTTATTTAAAAACAAATTACAATTATACAAATACATTTCAAAGCATTCTCACATGCAATATGTTTAATAATTCAGTTTCTAGGAAGCAGATTTAAATGTTTGTTTAAAACACATGAAGACCCAGTCTAACATTTGATAGAAAATGGCTACACACATGACTTTCAGAAAACAAAAGCAATGCATTCTAGCTCATTTTAGATTTTCAGATATTTTAGCCACTGCTACTGATAGATGGTGGTGGTAATGGTATAGAATAAAAAGGTATGCTAGGAGAAAAAAACCTAATTTTAAATGTAACCAGAATTGACGCAATAATAAAATCATGCATGCACACACAAACCATTTGCCATAATAAAGTTACAAACCACAATGCAAACTACAGCCAGCCATTTTGAAACAAGGAAGCTAACTCTTCTTGCTTAAGAAAATGACAACAACAAAATCTAATAGTATTTTTTCTAACCAGCATTACTAACAACTATGTGGATAAATAGTTAACAAACAACTTTTTTTAAAATTATTTTACATTAAATTTAGAAAATAAAAATATCAGAACATTTTTATTTGCAACAGAAAGAAAACGTTTCTCAGTAGTATTTCTCTGAGAACTGAAAATAACACCTCTCTCACACACAAAAAGCTACAGATTGTGAGGCCCAACTAGTAAAAAATGCTTGTATGCTTGTGCTTTGTACTGGTTCATACCAGACATTAAACTGTATCTGCCAAAGAAAACTATTTATTACAAAAGTCCTGAACACTGTTCACCTATAAGTACATAAAATCACAATAAGGTTTTATTAGTGTTCTCTGGTTTTACAATAAACATACTGCTCTTCTGGACTTAGCGAGATAACACATGCTGTATATAATTACTCTACTACAAAGGCCTAGTCTGGATAAGGTAATCCTTTACTGACAGGTGGTCTCTGTCAGCTGAGTCCATTCATAGGGAGAAATTATAAAATGCTTTCTAACTAACATGCCTCATTCCCGAAAAAGAAACACTAGTTGGCTTAAACGTCTAGAAGAAATCTATTCCAGCTATCTCCCAATAGGAGTTTATAAGTAAACTATCTGTCTAACAGGCAGACAGACAGACAGACACATGTCAAAATAGCGTGTAATTACCAAACACTACATAATGCACGTGCATACTTCTCTGTAAATTCCTTAGATTATACTTAAAAAAAAAAAACAACCTCAAATAATGTAAGCCACTCGCCCAGCCCTCAAGATCTGAGTTAAGCAACATAATGAACTAGTGCACTTCTATTCAACAAACTTTGCATGTCAACACGACCTTTAAGGTCAACTTTATCTGATATTAGTGGCAAGCATGGCACTTTAAGAGTGACTAATATATTAAAGGTCAGCAATCAACATCCCCTCCATCAAAAAGAGAAAGTCCTTTATTTCACCTGTTTGTTTTTGTGTACCTTTAGTTTTGTTTTGAAGATATCTGCAAAAGAATTTTCCTAATTTATACAAATTTTTAAAAAGTGGACAGACAGACAGACAGACACCACTAAATCTCTCTATCAGAATTTGATTAAGTTTACCTGTTTAGCCCCCCCCCCAACACTACCTGTGGGGGTTTTTTGTATATAATTTCGAACTCCAGCAGGAGTGTCTGACTGCTAGATGTGCCATTCACAAACAAGGAGAGAGATCAGGTTAATGACTCTTCCCTAAAATCAACAACAAAAGAACTTTCATTCACCTCAAACCCAGCCAGGTATGAGACACATTAAGGGAAATTCACTGGTTCTATGCAGCCAGATGTGAATGGAAAAAAAAAAAAAAGAAAAGAAGAAACAATATCAAGGTAATTAATGTAATACGATTATGGAGATAGGTGATTTAGATTATTCACAACATCCTACCTGTCCTCATTCCCATAGAAATAGGCGAATCGCGCCAAATGAACACTTTGCACCATAGTAAGTAATAAATATTATGCTGTAGGCTGAAAAAAATATAAATAAATATTTTTTTTTAAAAAATCTATATTATTTAATATATACTGTGATAAAATTCTGAGCACAGGGTATCTGATCTGCAATTTCTAAACTTCTACTCTGGAATCTCAGTTGGGTAGAATGGATGCTACAGATTGCTATGAGATCAACTTCCATATTGATAATTAAGTGCATAAATAAATATTTTTCAAGAAGGATAGTTTTAAAAGAAAAAACAGCAGAAAAATCTCCAAAGTTAGATGATCCCTTACTGGCATAAACACAAACGATTATGATACCACGGTGGTATTTGTTTATATACAGGCCGACCATAAAGTTACTCTGAGATGCCGGTTTACTTAAAACTCCCAAACTCATCCAAATGTAAGTACGAGTCATACACAGAAGGGGTCATGGAGAATGCACTAACAGAGTTTGCAGATTTTAGCCACTAGGTGGTGGCTGGGTAGCAGTTCCACCTACATTATTTGACATCACCTCAGAATGACCATCTTAATTTTAATAAGTATCGTCTGAAATTTTTGTGTGACTAAAAGAGAAAGAAAATGGAGTTACCAACAGCAGTTTATTGAACCAAAATTTTAACATTTCACTGTTTAACTCACTAGACTCTTCGCTTATTGTACGGAAACAGTTTAGCATCTTGCACATCACCCTCCCTAGCAAAATTGCCAACCTGGTTGATGGTGCATATCATGAGGACTGCTTTTGTCTGATTTCTGATGAGAATCAAAGAAATTATGTAACTTCCGCAGGTGTAGGTAGGAATCCTCATCACGATACATCAGTCGCCCATCTGTCTGCTCAAATTTATAGATGAGACTACGCATGGCTCTTAGAGGTCACGGACCTTTATGACAAAAGGCTCAAAGCTGCCACCCTATTAAAAAACTTCGCAAGTGCTATGAGATCTAAGGAGGAACTCAGAGGCAAATTGGCACATCTGACATCTCTAAGTTTATTTACAGAAGTAATGTAACACACAAGAGAGAGAGAGAGAGAGAGAGAGATATGAACAGTAGGGGTTGAGGGTGGTGCATAACCTTTACACCTAATAAATGCATTATTAGAAAATCATTCTGATTTATACAAAACATCACCCTCCACCAACCAATTTCAAATGGTTGGCAGATGTTAATTAACTAACTAATATAAGTATATGAATTACTAACTGTTAATGTGGAACTATAATTACTCAACATTAATCAAAACATTGTTTGAAAATCGAAAGAACCTTTTCTGAAGAACTGCCCCGATAGTGTTTACATGAATAACTAGGGAGGTCCTGAGTTAGTTATCTGACATTTGTATGTGACCTCAGCAGCAATGTCCTTGAAGATAATCCTATCAGCACCTTCTGCCTTTCAGGATAAGAGAGCACCAAATTAAGTGAACTAAATCATAAACAAGAAGCACTGACTAAATCCCTGCCATTCTTTTATTTTTCTTTGTGAATCATTAATTGATCAGAACCATACATTTATGATATATCAACCTATATCATTTCTCATAAAGAATCTAGTCATTCGGATATTGTGTTTTTTCACGCAGGAAGTTAATCTAGTGCAATGTCAGCCATCCTAGCCACATCATTATTCATTTAACCCTTTCTAGCATTAACCCCTGACCCACGAGAGCTAACTGGGTTTTAATGCTGCAAGGAAAAGAACCAAAATCACCAACATTAAAGTACTTTTTAAGAACAGTAAAATTCAGCTAGCTACACATAAAAGAAGTAGAATTTTAGAGTAATTAGCCACAGCATCAAACAAAGTTTGTGTTGTGTAAACACCGGGTTTGTCCACATCTTCATTATGCTGTGCAGGTGCAGAGAACTTACTTGAGAAAGGATGTTGGTTTATTAGAGAAGTTGGCAAAGGTTTACTAGAACGTTTCAAGGTCTTAAGCATTTGGAATACACTGAAGACTTTAAAAAGTTAGGAGTTTGAAACATTGAAACAGGGGCATATTCTTTTTGGCTATCTACATCTACTAATACCAGAGGTCATGATTACAAATTAGCCAAAATTTTTTAAGATATTAGAAAACATTTTTTTCAGTAATAAAATTATCAATGAGTGCAATAAATTACTAGCAATTTCAGCTAATGATGGTACTAATCAATTTAAAAATTATACAGATGGCCATTCCTCTTCCCTTTGGGCATCCATGCATGATCCATGATGGCAGCTTCCTGCTTCCTTGAAACTACTGAACTCAACTACATTTTCAAATACCTTTTAAAGTCACGAGCCCCAAACCTCAAATAAACTATGCACTTACTTATGAAACAAAGGTTGAAAAAAGAAAATAGACAATCTAAGGGAAACTCCTGGAGATTTCTTAGAATAAACCAAAAGGTCTCCATTAACAGGCACTAATAACAATTTTTTGTAACGCCATTAACTTCAAGAGAATTCATTCAGAATGTTGATTCTTTTCTGTATGGACGTACTGTAGGTCTCCTGTCATTAAGATCATAAAAGACTGTGATAGTTGTGCGAGATGATGGCCACACAAGCCCCTGGCTGTTCGTTCGTGATTAGTCATTTCAGCCTTGATAGAGATTTTTTCTTGTCTAACCCCTGTCCTGACTTTCAAGATTCTAAAGAATTTCACAGCAGGGAGCTAGAATGGGCATCAACCTTGGTAACCAGGCGAGTTAATACGGTACAGTTGGCAGTTTTTTGTGACGGTCAAAATGCAAACGATTTAAGACGTACCCAGAGACCTCTACCACACATACCCAGAAAACTCAACTAGAACTCATTTTTTAGATGTGAAAGGAAACCAGAATGACCAGCTGAAGCAGCAGCAGCAGCCATGCCAAGGAGATGCACCAGACTGAGCTAGACTCCTGCCTGGAATTCGAGTTTGGGTCCACAAGTCTGTACAGTGGGCCACATTCTGCCACTCAGGCAAACTTTAAAAATGAAAAAAATTAAGACTTACAATACAATGTTGATAAATTTATGCACTTTCTTCCACATGCATTAACAGTGCTTTATATAATCTCAATACAATTTGATTACATAATCCGGGATATGTAGATAAATCACTATGAAAATTCTCATCATTCATTTTTCTAGTTTTGTATAGCCCAAGAATTTGTCAGTGAGAACAGCTAGGTAATTTTTCAAAAGTATGAATGACAGCTTATCAGCTAAAACAAGCAGGCACATCCACAGCTTGCTGGATAAAGGTCTGGCCCCCTGGCTTAACTGGCTGTCTTGCATAATTTCCTATTTATTCCGTCATGAGGCTGCAGAAAGCACCAGGTATAGGTTTAGACCTATCCAGGCCAACCTTTGGTTTAGAATAAATAGATGTGTCATTTTTGGGAATGACATTAACAGTGGCTCAAAGTACACCGACTGATTGGAGAAATAAACTGTGCCAAGCATTGAATTGCTACCTGTCATCAAGAGACTAAGATTGGGCAACATGAGGTGTACGAGGCTATACAATGGGACAGTCGAGAATGAATGGCATCATCACACACGTGAGTAGTTTGCAAGGATGTGAACTCAATACTGCAGATTTTACACAATATGGCTTTTCTTGGATAAGTTGCAACTATCCAACGTATCTTTGCTGATAGCAGGGTCTGGTCTGATTACCCTCCATGTGAACAATCTGCAGACTGCAACATCAGACGGCACAACAAGTCTGGTAGTGAAGTGAGCCATAGACTTATGCATATTTCCTACATCAAGATTTTGCAGGAATACAAATGTCAAAGGATAAACTGTGCTATGGATTTCAAAAGGTTGAAACTTCATTTCTGCCAAATTTCTTATTGTGTATCACTAATGATTATCATATCATAAGCAAAATAGCATATTGTATTTTCTAAATGTTAGAATACAGTAGTAAAATATTTCTGAAATGAGAACAGAGAAATTAGTGGCATCAGATTTGTGTAGCCATCATCATCTTGCATAATTATGACACAGTTATATTTAGTCTTCTTGACAAGAGAGCTATAGCCATAATATACATTCAAAATTTTAAATTTCACAACACAGCTTACTACAAAGCAATATTTTTCTTATGAACAGCATTTCAATAACTATGAATAATTCCTATTCTTCATATCACATTTTTACAACAAATACTTTAAACAACATGGGTAAGCAAGTTTGTTCTAAAAAACATACTCAGAGCGGATGTCAGAATTTGGCATGAATAAGGAAAATGATAAATTACAGTTGAAAAGCGTTAATAAATAAAACTGATATCCATCATTTGCTGCTACTACTTCTCAGGTAAGGTATGTATACTCTGCACCAGTTTCCCTCAAAAACAGACTAATTGAATCATCAATTAGGTTAGTTAGCAGGTGATTTAGATTATTCACAACATCCTACCTGTCCTCATTCTCAAGACTTCAATGCACAAAGAGTAGCAAGATAAAAGCAGCAAAATTTTTCACACTCAGTCATACCTAGAGCCACCTATGTATATTATTACCTAAGGCATTTTCATAAGTGTTGCTATAGAGAAAAACACACCTAATTCCTGTTCAACAAAAAGACAGGACACAAAAGCAATAACTGCATTTTATCCCTCTTTAGTAGATTCTCCTCACTTTTTTTAAAAAAAATACTATCCTCCTCCAGATATCCTCCCTATGAGGATCTTAATTTGAAGTCAATAATAATTAGTCAATGTGGTAAACTTCCCCACTTACCTATGGAGCTGTAGCTCTTGGTCATGAGATGAGGGGTTGTGTACTTACATAACGAGGTTGTGCAACCAGTATAGGATGACACTAATGAAAGTTCCTATCAGAACTCATTTAAAGATGTGGGGGCCAAAACTGGAATACCTGGAAGAGACCCATATGGCTGGCTGGTGAAGAGCAACAGGTGAGGCCAGGTTAGAGTCTAAAGATACATTAATTTCACTTTTTCTTTTGAGTATTCATCTTTTGTCACAATAAGATTTTTCTGAGAGGCCATCTTCAATAAAGACACTTGTGCACGAACATGAGATACAGTGGGGGAAAAAATTCTTCTTAAAAACAGAAAATAGAAAGAAGAAAAAACCCAACTAATATTACCTCAAATAATAAAAAAAATATTAAAGCAGTAACATCATTATAAGATGCTAGCAGAATTTATTCGTATCAACAATTTTAAGAGAAATTCGGTAAATTCAAATTTCCATAAAGTTTGGGCTATGGTACAGATTTTCAGTCAAGACTACCAGAAAAAAACTGATGACATAATGGTGATGCATAGTGTCCAGTGATATGTCGAATTTTTTAGTGTTTCATACAGTACCCCCCAGATGGGTTTCGATATCGGTACTTGAAGCATTAAAGACAGACAAAATGGCGATCCTGAAGTATACCCTTTCAAGAAAGTAGTGGCTTCCTGATTACGACCAACAGTTGGCATAAAGTGTTGTTGCAAAAATAAATGTTACTCCCCTGCCTATGTATGACATGTTGACAGAGGAAGTGTCATGCTATGGGGATAAGTTCTAAGAATACCACACACCAACCCTACACCCTCAGAGAAACACCTGACAGGTACAGAGATGAGACTGCACTGCCATTTCATCGCCTGTTTGCAAGCCCAAAACTCTGGGATATTAAACGGGATAGCCAAACACCTGGTGACCACCTCACGTTCTACACTTGAAACTCCAACAAGCACCTCTGGAATGAGCTTCTGCAGCATATAAAATATATACTAGTCCTCGCATTGCTATGCCAGTGCCATGGTGAGTTTAACTGCAGTTTCTTTCATGACAACTCACTCGTATCTGCGTAAATTTTTAAAGGCAGGTACCAGTGAATACATTTATTACAATTCTGGATATTCTGCTAATAACAAAGTATTAATTATTTCTGATATACATTAGATAAAATGTAATTAGTGCTTTTAGCATCCAAACAAATTGCAAGTAATAGTAATCCATGTTAAAACTGTGGACTTGCATTAGCGATTTTAAAAATAAAAGGTCAGCAATATTGTCTGATCATTCTTTTATCAAATACTAGTTGGTGCCTGCTTCACATTTCTAAATAAAGTGAATTTACTAAGTCATAAGGTGGTGTTTCAAACTTTAACTGGGTATGCATATTTGCATTTAAATTCAAAGGCAGAAAGTATAGAGCTAGTTCAGGCATCTCCCATCATCTTTTTACTATCAGCCAAAACAGTAAACCTACAATCTGACCACCTTTCTTCATAGCCATCATCATGTTTTAGCCCCTGTGGACTGCAATTATGCATAACAGGGTGAGGTTTCGGTAGTTTCTTTCTGCAGTAGATGTCTCTATTTTTGTTGCTTGTTTATATACAAGCAAATTGGTTTCTGCTAAGTCCACCTAGTTCTGAAGTCAATAGAATTTGGGTTTTTTTTGTTATGAAAGAGTCCTATCTTGATGATGGTGCAGACAACGAAAGACATCAACCAGCAGGTTGTGGGCTCCGAAAACAGCTCAAGCCACTTGTGAATAAATACAAAGGAAAGGATATCAAGTGAAGAAACTTATCAATGCACACTAATACATGGTCTCCAAACCTGATGAGGGAACCAGAACATAGTAGGTTCATTAGTAAGTCTTATTAGTACTAATAAAGCAGTGAGGAAAGGCCTGAAACAAATTCTACAGTCTGTGCTACTAGGCACATTCAAATGAAACCTGGATACCATTACAGTGAGTTGTTTCTGACAGGGTTTTCATTTTAATGTCCCTGGTATCCTGCCCACTGAGGATGAAGGAAGAAAAAGGTTACTTCAACACTACTATTTATCATCCAGTAGCAAGGAAACCGAACTGTTAACATTCTTCTAACATGGTCCTCTTTCTCATTTTAAAGAATGGAAAAAGAACTTACTCCAAGCTCTTCAAGAAAGGAGAGAAGAAATGGACTAAAAATCTGTTCATACCTTAGGTGCAGAGGAGCTGTCCGAAGATAAGTTCAGCAATGATTAAATTACTGATACTTTTAAAACTCTGTCAACTTTCAGACTTGTAGCAAAATAAAGTTCTCGTCAAGTTCTCTTTAGAAAAGCAAGCAAGCATATCAAACAAAAGAAACCCTCGTCCCAAAAGAAGCAAATCGATTTAGCTCTAGAATCTCCACTTTCCCCAAATTCCCACTGGCGTCCGTTTTTGAATACTCCACAAGTGAGGCACTAGTGCTACTAAGGTATTTTAAGCTTCACTGCAGCAAAGTCTCTCAATTTATGCAGAACCTCCAGAGAAAGAAAAATAATACAGGGCTTCCTGTTTACACCACACATCCATATTCAGTCATTCTGGTGAAGCAAGCTGCAGCACCATCTACATCCTCCAGACACTGGCGAGAGAGAGTGAGTTATGTTTCTTAATATTTAAAGAACGTCATACTACTACCCAAAGTTGTATATAAACAATTCTGGTCTTCAATCAGTCATTTCTAATACGACAAATGAAAATACCAAAAATATTTTAAGTTCATTCTTCAGGGAGAGAAACAACAAATGATTTTTCTTTTTTAAAAAAAAAAAAAAACATTTAAATATATATACTACATTCTCATTTTATTAAAATCAAATAAAGGTACAGTATACCATTGTTGTTTTAGACTTTTTCTTCTTTTTTTTAAGATGGAAACTCTCAAGTTTCAGAAAACAGACTTATAAAGATTTTCCTATTTTTAACATCACTCTTCCTTAAATGCTTAGTTAATCAATTTATTATCAGATTTACAGTTGGAGAATGGCATTACAGCAAACTCCTCAAGTTACACATTCCACAAATTCAAACAAAGATTGGTAAAACAGTAATCATGTGTGTCCCTTTAAAAAAATACACATATAATAGTTTTGGCTTTATGCAATGCTAAATTGCACTATTTATTATCTAGCAAATTTTATTTCAAGCCTATCCCTCACCTCTACTTCCAAATCTGTACTGCTCAGCACAGGTTGAGCCATGGGGGCTACAGCACACATATTCCTCATTAATGTACTAACACCTTGTAACGACAAAACTGTATGTCATTCTAGCCCCATGTGTTGACTAAATGTACCGCAAGTTCAACACAAAAGTAACTGCTGCTCCCATGCTGACCTGACCCCAGGTGGTATAAATGGGTTAACAACCTACCAGCTTACGATACCAAGTCAATGGTCAAGAAACCTTACAATAAGTAGCTCATTTAGTACTAATTGTATAGCTTATAACCACTAACAACTGCTCCGTTCCAACCATTTCAAGCATGACACCAAACAGCCTTATAAAAATGATGAGGTGGTGTGTGGGTGGGTGGGAGAGAGAGAGAGAGAGATATCTTTATAGTCTAAAACGTGAACTTCCCACCATTGTGTACCTTTATTTACCTGGTATCTTCTGAACAAACAATGTATCTGTCATGATCAAATTGATATTTTCAGAATAGGTTACGACTGCTATGCAGTTAACAGTTTATGAAAAAATATACTTCAAACAACGTTACAAGATTTCCAGCTTAGAAAAACAAAAACAAAAACACCCATATTGTGACACAAACGATACAAAACCATGTTACCAATTTTCAAAGTTTATTTACTTTTAAAAAGTTTTTTTTTTTTTTTAGTTGAGAGTTTGCGTCTCGGAAATCACTAAGTCAGACTAAAAATCTGTTTACAGTCTTTTAATGATTAATGTACCAACGTATTTGAATTACCACTGGCAACGCGCTCTGTTTATCTATAGAGACATCGTCCTTGCAGCGGTGGTGGCAATTTTTGGAACATGGGTTAGCTTGATGGAAAAGACTGAACAAAGATGATGGAAATTTAAAGGGTGAAGAATTCCAGGGCTCACTGCGCGCTAAAATTGTAGTAAGATAAATGTTGTGAAGCAGTAACACCTTGTAGACTTCTGTGGGGTTAAATCATCTGCTACCCCCCCCCCCCCCCCCTGTATCAGACGGCATCTTGCATAGCTTACCACCAGGTATTATGGCTGTTTTCAGATCAATTTTCTGCACAATGCATCGGTCTATTACCATCAAACCAGTTAATGTTCATGAATTTATAGTATGTATGATTTTTTTTATCATAGTGAAATTTTTATCTGATATGTTTCCATGGTTTCAACTCACCTGGTAACTTTCATATCGGATGTAGTAGTAAGTAGTGGATGAGGTAAGACAGAGAACTCTCTCTGTGTGTGTGTGTGTGTGTGTTATGAGAGATTTGGCAGAGATGACAGGAAAAGAAGGAAGTAAACATGAAATGAACAAATAATTAAAGATGACAATCTAAAACAAGTCTACTGCATTTTTAGAAATATATATATATATAATGTATATATGAATGTACATAAAGGAAATAAACACAAATATGCATTACCTGCTTAAAATCAAAAGAATCCTAGCCAGATAGAATATCAAACAAGACCAACGAGAGAGTCAGCATGGCCACAGGTATGCCTCCGTATAGGTCGTGTATCTTAATAACTAACAGAGTCGAAACCTACTGTTGTTTCAATAATAATATTAATCTTTCAACAACAGTAACAATCATGATGATGATGATGGTGGTGGTGGTGGTGGATTGCTCTGTCTCTATTTACACCAGACACAGCGAGCTTACGCGACAGGTCGTCGTCGTCGTAATTAGGTTATCCCGCCAGCCAGGTAAGAGAGAAGAAAAGGAAAAGGGAGATGACAAAAGGCCGACCCAACGTTCGCCATCCATGGATGATGGCGAGAGTCGGTGGTAATTGTAAAAATTTTAAAAAAAACAAAGCAACAACAACAACAACAATAAATAACGAGGGGAAAAAACAACCGGAATTAACCGGTTGGTCGTCGTGTACGTGTGTGTATCGCTGGCTGCTTGGTTAGGTGGGTAGCGTGAACCACGGCAGACCGAGAGCAGCAGTCACCTCGTGGGTCCGCTCCCCAGCGAACAGGTTCTCTTTCGGTTAGAGGGAGAGACAGGTGGGTGGGTGGGAAGACTTTTTTAACAACACAAACCCCTCCCTCTGTGAGGACGACAACAATACGGATGTACAAAGGTATGAACCAACAGGTGAGGAGATGATCCCCCACCACCACCACCGGGCTGGCGACTTACCTCTGCTGACGCAGGCCGAACGAGCCGTCCAGGTGCCGCCGCGCAGGTAAGCTCGGCCGAGCATCGATAGTAATCGCATGTATGGCGGACCAAGTCGTCCCCCGCTGTTCGTCTACGGCCCCCTGTAAACCATACCTGACAGGTTGCTGCTATTTACTCGCGTGTCTTCCCTATCAGGTGACGCGGCTCATCGTTTCCGAGCTTCTCCTCGTCTCTCCCCATTTTCTGCGTTGACCCGCCCCCGACTGTCAGTCTTGTAGCGTCGCTATCTGGACCGGTCCATTTAAGGTTTGGGGGGTGGGAGGATGGGCGTTGTAACAGGGCAGCTAGCTGGTAGCAGCTTGTCTTCCCAACACGAGGAGCCGAGCAGTGTATACCAAAACATCTGCCAATCCCCGACAAGAACGGTTTCCATGGTTTCACATATTTTTAATTGTCAACTTAATTAAATTCCCCCAACTACTCAGCATATTAACTTTCATTTTCTCTCTCTCTCATGGAAATCCCAGATACTAAAACAGACCTGTCTCTAGTATTTAAATGACTACAGCTGATGAGGAGAAAGATTACAGGGTTTGCCAATTTAATAGCTGCAGCAGATCTGTATCTAAGAAACAATAATAAGTACTGTCACTACCAACCAAATGAAAAAATATATATGTAACAAAAAACTATTATTATTATTATTATATTATTATTATTAAATTAAAGTCTTGTGTAGTATTTCTGAAGACTGTTATCCTTGACCAGCTGACGTGAACCAAGTGGCTCCTGGCTTGGTAATTGCAATAATCAGTCAGTAAAAGTTGTAATTTAGGTAATGGAGCTTATATTCCGACCATCACAAAACGTATTTTGCTTTGTGTTTTTACACGTCTTTCTCTGTTGTGTGCAGTTTGTTTTTTTTTTTTTATTTTATAATTTGCATACAGTGAAGTCTGCATCACCACCTCACAACAGAAGATGGAGATGCCATGCCAACAAGTTTTTGAAATAAGTTATACTGAAGAAAAGAAGGCAAAAACTGTCCACGTTTCATCAGCTAGAACACATATTTAGAAAAATTCGGGGTAGAAATTAGTCAGATATTAAAATAAAAGATGCAAAAAATATATATATATCTTGTAAAAAATGTAAGAGAGCACACACACACACACACACACAAACAAACAATCAATTCATAATGGCTGAATTACCTGGCCAAATTTTAAGACACTTGTGCCACACTGAAAATGAGATCACATTGTCTGGAGCATCAGTGTAATAAGGAAAAATTTCTTGAAATTATTTTAAATATAGGACAAAAGTATGACATCAGAATCTATGACTCATAGGAAAAAATACCTTCATTTTCAATATTAGTCACTAGAATTACTGACCAAAATGTGAATTTATCCTTAATTTACCATATTCATAACACCTTGGATCAGCCAAAAATGGAGCAACATGGATTTGTGGTTATTATTTGTTGTATTAACGTGGGAGTTAGTGTGTGCCATAGCTCCTAAGGCTTAACCTGTGCTGAGTAGTACAGGGTTAAAGGGTAGTTGGGTGTAAATGAACTCAAAGCGGCATACAGAGGGTTACAGAAATAATCTGCATACTATCATAGGAACATATGCTTATGGAGAAGGGATAATGTACGGGGATATTTAGCTTGATAGTGGTGAACTAAATAATAGTAGTAACCTAATTTTCCCCTGGAAGGGAAGCAGTAGTGAAAACAATGTCAACTTGAATACCAAACAAATAAGGTTTTATGCTTGAAAGAAAAATATGGCGAAAAGTTTGCATTAATCAAGTCTATTACACCACTCAAGGGGAATAACTCATACACACTTTATATCAGATCAAGCTTTTATTTACCAAATGTTATCCTTTAATTCTTATTTTTTAAGTTGCAACAGATTATTAATAAAACATTCTTATTTCTTTAGTAATGAATGATAGTAATGATCCCTTACAATCTAGTTCCCTCCTCAACACTCAAGTAGATATCAGTAGCTCTTAAAAGAGAGCAAACCATTTTAACTCTTGAGCCAATTATGATAGCTGACTTGTTATTTTGACCTGTTCAATATTTTCATTTGGCAAGATAACTTAACTACACTAACTGATTAAAAGTTAAGTCTATGTAGCATAATTAGGTGTACTTGTAATCTCTAGACTGTGACTGAACATTAGCTTCCAGTGTCAACACTTTGTTTCAATAATCTTGCACAGGTTACAGATGCTACATCACCATATGACTAATCTTTTAAATCCATTCATACAAAGAAACAGAATGATGTAGGAAGGAACAAAAACAGAATATTGTCTGACGCATACTCTGGTGAGTGGGGATTCTAATTAGAATTTGAACTCTGACAACGATCCTTCCTCCAGCTCTCCCCCAATTCTATCTGTACACTTTAATAAGGTCATAATCCTAAGTGACCCCTTTCATCCCCTCTTTAGCTGTCAGTGAATTGAAACTCAATCTTTATGTCAGCCAGGACACAGCAGCAGATGGGGCAATTTTCAATGGTCATTAATTAAAGCTACCTCCTTACTGTTTGGATGGCAAGGGAGCTGCCCCTTGGGTAGATGAACCCCCTTGTCTTGGCACTGAAGGTGTCAGTGACCATCACCAACCAGTAGCAACCCACCCTTCCAACTAATTATGATTTAGTGTGGGTTTCCTACAGTGATAAATAACCCACTTAGATACAAGGGGCTCAAAGTCTTCTCACAGGATTCCCCAAATTCCAAACAGTTTTCACATGATCTTTAGATGGCCAGAGGTTCCAGATAATTGCTGAGAAGTTCAAATTTTCATGGTATTATTTTTGGAAGCAAATGTACTCAGGTTTTAAGTAAAACTTAAAAATAAGTAAGTAAAATTTTTAACAGAGTTTACGATTCAATTTAATGCTAAAATCAGAACACACATGGATACCGCTCTGCACAACTCTGATGTTTGTGGACTTCTTGACAGGAGAGCTATGGCATTGCCAATAGGCATCGACTGAACACTTAATTTACTAAAAGGAATGTTTTTTTTTTAAATGCCATCTCTAGTTATGGGGGGAATTAAATTAATTTTTAATAACATTCAGTTCCCTTAAAAAGAGAATACAGACTTTAGAGAGTTAAAGAATAAAATTAATTGATTATAATTTCAAATAAAAACACTAATAACTTAATTTGGTTTGGTTTTCCTAAGTCATGCCATGGAAAATTGACATTCTTTTTGGCAAGTGTATAATTTCGCTTACTTTTTAAAAATATTTATTTATTTATTTATGCATTAACACCCCAATGGAACAACTGGGAGATACATGGAACCAATTTTTAATACACACTGAATTTTTATTTTGAATGATTTATTACAATCATTCTGTCCACCAGCTACTAAGTTGATACATATGCCACACAGTTTTGTGAGTGTGAGAGAGAGAGAGAGAGAGAGAGATATGGAAAGTTCTCAACCCGACTAGGTTAAAATGCAGCTTGGTATTTTCTCAATTTCCCCTCTTGAAACTTTTGATATAGAGATAAACAATACTGGCAAGTTCTGTAGAACCATGTGACCAAAATTTTCTGTACAATAATTGAACGATCTCACAGGTAAGGGATTTAATGGCTGTAGATTTTTTCCAAATCAGGCAAAGAAAACAAAAAAAAAACTATAAGCCAGAAAATTGCCCATCCTGGGAGCTCTAAATTATCTATAGGCTTCAGAGCTTTTAATAATAAAAAAAAACAGGGGTTGTTATTGGGCATGGAGAAGCGATAAGTGTAGTAGAATGAATACAGCTGTCACTTGTAACAAACAGTGTGTAAAACATACCAGGCAAAATGTTATTACTACTGACATCAGAAGTTCTTAATTGTATTCTATGAACAACTAATATTCTTCATATTTCCAGCTAAATAAAAGTTTTTAGAGGACAATAACCAGTTGTTTTGCACAGTAATTCATCTAACGGAGTTCTGAGGACAGCGGTGTAGAAACTATGGGATTATGCATCCAGTTATTCAGGCTTGAGTGTTGGAAAGTCAAGTCAGTCTTGCTACTGGGTAGCCATGGATTCAGTCCTAGGTCAAGTTCATGGCTAAATTAAAATTCATCTCAAATAATAACATTGCAAATTTAATCCTCAAGTTGGTTGGAATTACCTGAATACCATCATTTACTTCACTGCTACTTGCTGAACAGGCCAGTTACCATAGCAACCTCAACAGGAAGAGGACCACCGCACCCTTAAGATACCACATTAAAAAAATTTACTAATAATATTAACCTGAACCATTCAGAAACCAATTATTACATTAATCTGTAGCTTACTTGGCTGTGGGTCACCACATAATCTATTATAATTTTAAAACTAAATAAAAAGCCTTTTATTTATGTTTTGAATATAGGAAACACCTAACATGGCAGCCAGTTGGCAGTTGTCATAGCGACATACTGTACAAATGAAAATCAATCTAATGAAGATGGTTATTTTTATCTATCTTTTTTTTTTTTTTACCTGCTTTCATATCTCCCTCTGATCTTACAATCTCTGAGAAAAAACCATTAGTTGAGTGATTCGTGTGTTTGAAGCCAAATTTACCTGAACTAGATCTGGTACTAAGGTAAACTAATCATAAGAAACAAAAAAAAAATGTACTAACTGTTCACATACTACGCCTGTTTTTACCTTGTACCACCTGGACCACTCCAGCAGCTATAGTTAATCTTTGTGTTGATTGGCTGTATACTTAGCCCGCTCACTCAGTAATGAAAAACAGTGGGATTATGGTTAATGAAGAAGGTGTGCAAGTGCCTTTATGGCTTAATCTGTGCTGAGTAAGAGAGATTTGAAGGTAGTGGGGTGAAAAATGCACCCTATGGGGGGGGGTAGACAGAAAATCAAGTGTTACCAGACATAATCTTAAAAATAAGCAATATGAAAATGCCATATTTAAATTGATTAACAAGTGGACGTTTTAATACCTATTTTCACAACTTCCAAGTTCAGTTATTTTCTTGTGTTCAAAGACAGGAAACAAACTCAATGTTTGTTTGTTTGTGTCACATTACATGGATTTCATCAAAATACTGCTTACATGAAGGATTTGATTGCGCGGTAATAACAACAGTTAAAATGTTGAGCACCTGCGATTTCACAAGTTATTGTATAATCATAAAACAATGTTAATTACCACAAGAAAAGAATTATCTACCATTATGCAATACAGAGTTTTATTCATTACTTTTCCATAGCTACACTGAAACGAAAGGAAAAGTGCAAATCTCATGAGAAAAACCCATTTAAATGTTCAGTAATGTCTAATTGGATTTACACCTGTAAACTGTACTAAACCCTGTTTATACTAAATCTCTAAATTGTCACACTTTCTTTTTTAATGTGAGTAGAATCCCGAGGAACTCTCATCTGAAGTCACCTTGCCTATACCAAGCCCTCCATAGCTACCAAAATGACCAGAGGAGCACGAACAAAATTTAGGATTACTCGCATTTTCCATCATATGAAATTATTTGCAAAAATATTAAGATTAACCAGTTAAGTGGCTTCCTTACCTGTAATGTCTGGTCGCCCTCAGATGCTAGGCCCTTAATATAGCCTGTTTAAGCTTGGGGATTTCCCTGCTTGTTTCTGAGGAAAGACGATGGTCAGGTCAAGAACATATTATACCTGATCAGACCTCATTGCCCCTGACTGATAGTATAGTAATACAAAGTAATGGAGTTGTGTTTATCTAACAAGAGTCATCTCTGAACTTCCTTTGTTTCCTTAATCCTCTATGGAGCACAGTCAAACACCGAGTGTGTAACTAAGAGAAGAATTAGCAATTCTGTGTCTGAACATTTGCTAAATGGCTTTTCTACAGCCATTTGGTAAAATACACTTACACTCTACCAAAAATAACAACAACAACAAAAAAATGTATTTTTAAACTTTTTCTTGTTATTTTCATAATTCCTTATTATCTTTTCTCTTTTTTTTGTAAAAAAAAATATTCATGAGTCTTTTAATATGTGGGGAAAAAAACTTTTGAATACCTAAACTGATGAAAAGGAACAAACAATAGATACTTCCTAAATCAGACTAGCAACCCAAATAGCTACACTGCCATTAGTCCTTCCTTATGCAGCCATTAAAATTACCTTTCAGTAGACTTTTTCTTCTTTTCCAAGCAGGCTACAGGTAAAATAAATGTAATAGGGATAGACTAGCTCAGTACTGGATTAGTTAACAGATTAAAGAAAATACTATATTTATAGAAAAAAAAAATATTATCCTCCTCATTCCCAGCCAGGTTCTGTTGCCATAACTTGTCGTCATGTTTCTGAGACCACACAAATTAACCGGGTCCCCACAGTAACCGGCAAGGATCCTGGTGCTCCATACATATAATACCAGGATGCAGTGAGCAGCTTGAGCGGAAGGACCCTACTAGAACTTTTCATGTTTAAATTCAATATAAAGCCCAAGCAGCTGGCTGGAAAAGACCACGCTGAAGAGGTGTGCCAAACCAAGGCATTCCCGACTTGGACTCAAACCTATGCCTTTCACCTTAGCAGTCTATGACCACATGCCACCCCGTATGAGATATCTATTACGTATCTGTCACATTCAATGCCATACAAATCTTTTTCTTCTTTTTTTGTACTTTGTGTCAGCAATTAAAGATAAAGGAAAGACAACTTTTAGATTAAGTGTTTAGAGTATCAGTTGTAGAGGAAACTTTTGGCATGTTTGGATCTTTAATATTGTGTCGGTTTGTTTAGTAAAATTTTTAAAATTTTGGCAATGGCACCACACAGTCCTTTATTTTACAGTCCTAACCAATATTCTAAAAATTCACAGAGATTTGAAATCTTTAAATAATTGGTCTGCTAAGCATCAAATTAATGTGTGTTGACCTGGGGTGAGATAACCAACCATGTTACCTTCTAGATACTACACTTCCTGAGATAAAAACAGGGTAATGACTTAGTCGGTCAAAAAAATCTAAAATCCAAAACACATTTTACATTTGATTTAAAGGTAAAATGTCTACTTTAATAACACAATTTCTTGTTTTAGCTTTGTGTATTTTTGCTTCCTGATCAAATGGCATTAAAAAAAATAATAATAACCCTAATAGTTAGCAATACCAGGGTATTTAGAGCGGTTAAATGGGGGCTACTAAGCTTTGTTAAGCCAATCAGAGATAGGAGCAGCAGCTGCTAAAACATTCGCCATGTCTTTGTTTTTCCATGCTTGAGCCCTCTTTTCTCAGTCCCTAGAACTTGACGTAGTACTAATACAGAAAATACTTAAAGGCTTAGTAGACATTACTAATTATTTATCAGCTCAACTTATCAATCAAGAATAACTGATTATATTTAAAATAAAGTACGCGATAATAGAAAGTATTCAAGAGTGTTTCACGATGCAACTGTGTAAAATAAAAAAAATGAAGCTGCTACAGGAAGCAGGAGTGAGGAAAAGGATGTGGCATATAATTACAGTTTGGTTTAGTTATGTTGTTTTCACACAGTTTTCTAGAATATTCCCTTGTCACTGATTCTGAGATATAAGCTCGTGGCCATCTTAAGGAGTGGGCAAACTGGACAAGTGTCCGGAACTCCGAGCAATGATGTTAAAAAAAGATTTCTTTGAATTAATATAGCCATTCTGACAGGGTCGTAAAGAGAGTCAGATACGCAGTTGTACACTTCATTCAAGAATGACTTCTCTTTCTCTGATGAATGACGAGTCCCATGCGATTCAGGAAATTGACTCTTCAGATGTCATTTGCAGATTCTGCTGCCCACAAATCCAGAAAGTGATGTTCGTAAAAGAGGAGACCACACGTACAATTTTTTTTCCCTATTCTTGCTCTGTTGTGCTTTGGTTCAAAATAAAAAAAAAAAATTTTAAGGACAAGAATTGCTAGCTATTTCCTACTGCAATACGGGAAGGAACTCCTAATTTACAGCGTGTCCGGGAGCATCCAAAGCCATTAATAAGTATCTTGTCACTCAGCTCATCCGATATATATATATGACACACGCACAAAACCAAATTCAACAATGAATAAATTGTGGATCTATTGTCAACCTGATTTTATTTTGCCGAGAAAACTTCAATTTTCTTTTCTTGCAAAGTTTCACAAAACCTTTTAAATTTAAAGATTGGTGAATGAACTCTTCATAGATGGAAATCCCGTTTAACATTCATGAAATAGCAATAAACAAAGCACAAAAGAAACAAAAACTTGCTCTTAAAATATTTGAAAAGATTTTATTTTTTTTTGTCTTTAAAAAAAAAAAAATATATCGCCAAAGAAGAAAGTATTATAAACGGTCGTTAGGTGGCCACCTGTGAGGTGCCATGGTGAAGCCAACCAGAGAAATCAACTGAAGCGTGCCCTTTGGCTAGGTAATTGAATTTTCTTTCCTGCACAAACCACCTGTTGATCACATGACAACAATGCTTTCTGACAGGACAGAAGAATGAAAAAAAAAAAATATTTGTGCCTCAGTAAAACAAACAATCGAAATGAAAGGAAAGCTCTGTGAATTAGATTCACATTTTTGTTTTCAATGCTGCACAGAATTTATTAGCAGATCTCCCTAACAGACTGAAGTCCGAAAAACTTAATTTTCATTTTATCGCCAACCATTTTCTTCAGTCTACAGTAAGGCGAGAGAACTACCAGTTTTGGAAACTGTTGGGATATGGACAAGGTATCCCAAACTTCCTGTGTAGGGTCAGGGTGGGGTTGTCCAAGCAGTCAGCTCTAGAAACCAGAGACATTTCCAGTATGTATAACTGGCAGGCAGTTAAGTTAGAGAACATGAGACTTCTCTGTTCATCCCCTGTAACTCTTCTTTCTTCTGATAGAAACTCTTTAACAGGTGATAGAGGGGGCCATTTGAACTGCTCCAAGAAAGGTTATCACAGCTGTCAGCCTTCCAGACTTAACTGCCACTAGTCCAGTGAGCCAGTGGATCTTAGGAGTCAATTTTGGTTATCTCGGTGTAACATATTTTCAATCACCAAGACTGATCCTGCTCCAACCATAAGCACCACTCCAGAGATTCTATCTCTTTTTTACACATCACCAGAAAATAACCACTTCTTTATATCGAACAATTTGCTTGAAAAACTATTCCACACATTCACTGTATATCATATTAAGTTGATAGTGCAACACCTGGTTAATAACCACAGGCATTCGGTTTACCTGTGAAAGTAATCAAACAGGTATTTCAAGAATTTAGCAAGTATCCTTCTTTAAAATTCTTTCATTGGTGCAATAACATTTTAAAATGAGCATCAGAATACTTGAATAAGAAAAATCTTGACAAATGCTACGATGAGAGCAAATAAGACCTCCACCCTCTTTTTGTTTTGTTTTACATCTTGACGGATAGAGAAACGTGTGGGGCCTGGTGGTGAAAAGAATAAAGATGCTGATGACATGGCTATAGATGCAGTATGAATGTGTTATTAGTTTACAAAAAATGACATAATGTGAAAGTCTGTGGTAGCTTTCAGGTTAATTAGACGTACATGTCAGTAAGGTAGAAATTACGGGATCCTAACGTTTGTTTTGAGCTGTCGTATTTCTAAACGAAAATGTTTCATCAGAACTTGAAACTTTTCGCTTGTATCACATGTAACATTTATAACACTGCCTTTATATAATTTGCCTGCACACTGCTGGTAAATAGGATCTCACATCACTGTGTGGGGCTTCAAATGGGGAATTGGTTTCGTCTCTTAAAACTCTTTTTAGATTCAGCCAGAAAAAAAAGGGGGGGGTAAAAAAATTCCACAACTTAATGCCTGGGTCTGTCTCACCAGAAGTCATGAAAAGGACCCTGAATAGTTGGTTTGGGATTGTGTCAGGTGTGTGGATTAGTATGTCCCTCCCCAAACATTTTCAAAGGTGTCCCCCAGGCAGGATCAAGTGATCAACTGTTTTTTGCCTGTCCTTGTAGACACTGTTGGCTTTAGCCTTTTGATGTCACTTAGAAGTCAACGGTAGGCTATCAAATCTGCTGTTAGGTGAAAGTGGCATCTGTTGCTAGGTGTGCAAGGTGAAATGTCATCTCCACATGGTCAGGAATTAAACTTTGAAAAATGTTTACATTGGTCACAAAAACCCCATCTGAACCAGAACTTTGGGAAACTTTGCTACTTGATTCTTTTTTTATCACTGTGGAGCACCATGCCATCATGAAACATTGAGATTTTGGTAGATAACTGGAAAAGAGAAATCATTTAAGTACAAAGTAAAATGAGATACTGTTTACTTTAAATATATATCATTTAAATTCTCTTAATACCAGCTAAGAAAACCAAAAGCATTCTAATTTCCCATGTTTCTGCATGCTTGGTGATCAGCAGAAAATCTAATAAAACCAAAGAAAGGATAACTATAAAACAGTTAACAGGAGACAGACGGCATCATGATATGAAAACAGACGTGTGAAGAAGAATGTAGAATATGTATATGAAGAGCATAAGTCAGTCTAAACGCACCACCATTAAAATCTCTTAACTGCCCAGATGGGGTAGGGGGTGGTGGTTAGTAGTCCAGTAGTAGATGAATGGACTGTTATGGTTGAGGGCCAAAGTTTGAATCCCAGTAGGGACCAGTTCAGTTTGGTGAAGCTCCCTGACATGAATTCTTCTTGCTCTTCATCATCTGCTGGTCAATTGGATTTTCCTCCCAACCATCTAAAAACAAAGAGGGTTCTGCAGATAATTCTTAATTGATTTGTACCTTTAACCACCACACTAGAGCCCCCAACCATACCTAGATTACTACTTGGTTGGTCACCAAGGTTGGCTTCCACACACTTGCCCTCTCTGGCTTGCTGCTTAGAGATTTCCTTAACCATAACTGTCAGGACAGAGGGTCCACCCCCCCAAAAAAAATGGAAAAAAAGAACTGCTTAAGTTGTAAATTAATATTCTGTGATTGTTAAATTCTATGGTTCCAATTTTCAGCATTTGATACAATAACCAGACAAAGCAAAATTAAATCTATAAATTATTTTTAAAGTAAGTGGACAGTATGAAGGATTAAATTCATGCAATGGTTCCCTTGAAGCCCTAACGCCAATCCCATTAAAGCATATGAACCAAATTAAAAAGTATGGCTACTGAAGAAAAGCTAACGTTCTTCAACAACTGTAGCAGTCACAGTGAGAAATAACTGCTGTAAACATCCAACAGATGTCAAGCTATTAACAAACCTTGTGCAGGGCTGAGTGAGTATGGGCATCCCTTGTATAGAGTTAAGAAAGCTAACAGCTTGTTTTCAGTATTACTAAGATAAGTATAAAGGTTTTGGAAGAAAGCCTATAATCTGTCATTAATGTTGCTTTAAATATTTCATCCTTATATGGTTGATTCAGACTTATGGCAAGTACTACATACAAAGTATGTATATGCTCGGAATCCTCTCAAGGGCCTTCCTGGTTACTCCGAGTAACAGTTGACATCATGCACCAATGGTGACTACATCAAGCCATTCTATTGGTGCCAATTTGTAGGTGAAATTAAGCATTTGGCTCTACATAATTTGGGTAATAAGTGGTAATAAATGAAGAAAAAAAGAGGTAGAGAGATGGATAAAAAAATTCTTCCAATCACAAATTTTTAAATCCTTGAATGGCTACTGTTTGTTTCGGGGTGTAGTTATCATTTCTTTATTTGCTTTGATCCCAAAGATGCATATTGCTATAACTAAACTGATAAGTAAAGAGCCTTGGTTGCTGCAACCGTCTGTCTCCATAGGAAGAGAGTACATGCCCAGAATCTGTCTGCAATCATCCCAAGTGACCCTTATAAACCCAATCCTGGTCTCCCACTTGGCCTTCTTCCCTGCATCTCCATCTCATGCACCCACACAATATTTTTCTCACTCCATCCTCTGCTTGCAAAATGCCTCTAGCCTATTTTGTTTTCATACCCTAAAGATGTTTGTGAGAAACCAGTCAAATGGTATGCCTCTCTACTATACCTCATCCTCCATCATTGCTGATCTTCATCAGAT
The DNA here is from genome assembly GCA_018389105.1 of Nautilus pompilius. Taxonomy (NCBI): domain Eukaryota; kingdom Metazoa; phylum Mollusca; class Cephalopoda; order Nautilida; family Nautilidae; genus Nautilus; species Nautilus pompilius. The sequence goes on along the minus strand of JACATO010001368.1, from coordinate 99,637 downwards.
ACTGGTCCACATATTCTTTTTTTTTTTCAACTTAATAGCTTATTATTATTATTGAATTAAGCCATAACTATCATGTGATATCCATCCAAAGTATAATTTATTAGAGTACAAACTTTAATCTAATTGTTTTGCAAAGTACAAAGCTATTGATCAGATGCTCAGCAGCTGACATGCCTGGGATACACTGTGCTCACACTGCCAACCATCTCAGTTTATCGTTGATCTATTAATCAAAAGGCAACTTCAGCCTGAGAAGTCTGAGATAATAGGTGGTGGAACAATTAAACCGTTCAAGTACATTTCAGTAAAACAAAAGGACAAATGAAAAAGAGAAAAAAAAACAACAAAAAATTCAGTAAAATACGAAAATTTCCTTTTAAATCTTAGTCTACTGGCCGTCCAAAAAACACTAAAGGAAACAGTCACAATTCTTACTGGATGTACCATTCTGTAGAGTATGGAAATCTAAAACAGAGAAAGAATTTAAGAAATAAGGGGATGGACAAGAGTTCTAAACAAAAGTTAGATTTTAGGTTTCCGGCAGAGACTGGAGAGTTTTTTTTCCTTTTTGATCATGTATCAGGACCTGGGTTTGTCTTTCATAACTTTCCTGTTTCACAATATTCCAATAGAGTATCAGAATTTTTTTTAAAGTTTTCTTATAGAAAGGTTTGATAGCATGAAATAGCGGTCTTAAAAAACTAAAACAAAACAAAAGGTAGGGGCTTTGGGACAGAGGCAATATATGCTATAGTGTGTTTCTTGTGTGAGTACCTCATCTGACTTAACTTGCTTTCTGGTTCCGCATTAGGTGCAGCGCTATCTCCAACTTCTTTACTTTCTGAATAATTTCATCTAGATACTCCTTTCCCCTTATAATCCATCTACCCCCCCCCAGTTCTCCCACATTTTCATCTCTTTTATCAGCACCTTTTACATTGGCTCTTTTTCCAAGTGACCTGCTATATTGGACAATGAGGATTACATTAACGTTCTAAGCAGAACTGAAATGTTTCTTTTAAAAAAAAAAAAAACAAGACTGACTGACTTGGAAAGATTAAAATCAGATGTCTCATCTTTGCCATGTATTCTGAGCCTTTTTTAGTTAACTTAGGGAGAAGAGACCACAGTGCTTTCAACGTGTCAAACGGTGAATGCTGTATTATCTTGCATTCAGCTGAAGTCCTTTGGCTTCCAAAAAAAAAAAGACATTTGTGACCTCATAAGGGTGGCAGCCTTAGGTTTGGTGTCGCTAGTTAATTATGTTGATTGAATGGTTAGATTCCAGACAGATTTTTCCAACGTGGAAGAAAGATGGCTAGGGAAGAGAGCTGTTAAAATGAAATTAAAATCAGCCAGCCATCAAAAAATTGGGCTGATCACTTTTGCATGAATAAAGGGAAAGAGCTATGATGAGTCCATAAGTGGTTAAAGATTCAAGACATAGACACAATAAGGTAATTGTCCATGAAATGTTTTACAGGCAAATAAAGACGTAATAAGATGACAAGTGCCCATCACTTAATGATTCGTGCTGGGTTACAATTCCAGATTGAGTAGCTTTACAAAAGCATTAACAAAACGTAAAAAGAATTGCATTTTCTACCTGACAGAGAGCAGCATTAATACGGTTTGCCTTGATGGTTAAGTAACAGGTTGGAAAAAAATGTCCTTTCAGACAGACTGGTGGCTCTTCTAATCTGTCTGTCCAGTTACCAAGTAGTCTTATTTAAAAGATCGTTGTCACACTGCACATTATGGATCACTATTTATGAATCAAGCCAATGTAATACGGACTCTCTTTTTTTTTTAATGACTTTTCTATTGTAATTTTGCACATTTTCAAAACCAAATCTGCATTAAACCCTATGGGTCCTTCCCAAGATATTAGATCCAGCCATCTGATCATGTCTTAAGGCTGTACTGTGAAACAGTTGTCAAAAGTTGACTCGTCCATTGTGAATTCCCATAATGAACATTCCACTGCCCAGATGACAGGTGTAAATTAATTAAAATGACTGATTACCAAAGCTGTACTCCATTAATCAGTGCTGATATATTACAAAATGACTTAAGACTTTTGTTTGTATGTGGAACTGTAAGCACGAAAAATTGAATTATGAGTTAACAATGATGTGAATACATCCACAGGAATTTTTTTAATCTTTATGACCGTATGGCACAGATGCCTATTTTAAACTTTATCTAAATCACATAATAAAGAGCTCATTTTCTCCGCTAACAAACAGTGGGTGCATTATCATGATGATGGCAAAACATTATCCTCACAATGCACCCGTTATTTGTTAAAATACTTGAACTTCAAGCTTGAAATCTTATCATGAACCCGTAAACAGTACTGATGTTGCAGTTGTCATCTTGATTTTTCATCAGTGCATTTTAGTTTGTTTCTGATGTCACTAGTATTTCCTTTTCTTCCTTTGTTTTCCCTCCCTTCATTGCTTTGAAGATAATATCACTGCATCTGCATTACATGCAATATCAAGTTTCCCTTAAAAGGAGCCACTCGGAAGATCCGAAGTCCCATAAAGTGGAGATTATCTTAAAACCAGACTTGACTAAATTTCAGGGGATTTCCACTCAACAGAAGCCCAAATGTTCATTGGGTTTAACATCACCCAGTCAATAAGTAAGCATATGGAAATCTTTCTTTAATACATCCCCGACATACAAAACAACTGCTAGAAGGTACAGTGTGTTATAAATGGTTGCTATTCAGACATAACCACAACAGAATTAAGCACATTTAAAAGAACGATGCTTGAGAACCATGAAAGTATCTGTCAGATTCTACCAATTGGGGAATGGTTGACATTCCTCCAAAATACTTGTCATATTTCCAATCATAAACTCATTTTTTTTAAAAAAGATAGATAGATTCCTGGATGATTAAAATTCCCTTTTTTTTTTAAAATGAGGTGTTTGTTTTCTATCTTATTAACTCACTTCAGGTGTTAACCATTATAACCCCACTATATTTCTGTTCTGGGTGAAATCAGTACAGAGTGTTCAATAGCACTGTTAAAGTAAACGTAATTCTAGTCATTTAAAAGACATCGTTAAGAAAAAGACCAATTTTAGTTACTCCAAGGCTGAGTGAATGCTAATGTCGCTTGTGGTAATTAACTACACAGTTACACAGTACATGCCAAGTCAGCGAGAGTAAGTACCATTTGTTGGGCATGTGTTTCTAGTCTATTAGTTTGTTTACCATCTAAATGGTGTGCGTTTGTGTAACCTAAACAAGTATGTGGAATTTCTCCCTTATCACCAGCTCGCTCAGTGTAACTAAATAAATATGGTAAATCGAAACTAATTAAATGCTCTATTTGTGCTGAAACAAATTAAAAACTTGACCAACCAATTGCTGGCCATATTAGCTAGAGTTAAACTACATCAGGGTAATGTAAATGCAGTGTATGTAGCCTTATACTGGCTGGATTACATTGGTGGATATTTGTTGAGGATCACAGGAGGACAAATGAACTCTCCTTCTAAACGAACATTTTACTGTTATCAGCGAACTCCTCAAATTTGCTGGTAACAAAAGTCAAATATCACAAACTATTAAACCATTTAAAAAGTAAAAAGTGATAAACTAAGTTGCCAACAACTGAATTTTTTACTGTGACAAAAACATGAAGTTTTAAAGCAACAACTACCTGGCTAAGCAAATTACAAATTAGACTACTTACACTTAATATTATCAACATAATAACCCCTGTCCTTGAAAGAATTCATCAAATTCAATATTTGGACATGTAAATCCTAAGAGTTTATATAATTTTTTTTTAGATTTTGAAGTTTTGCTGGTTCAGTCATACTGTCAAATGAGAACAAATTGATAATTTTGATTTCTTAAATGTTTCATCGGCCGGAATGAAGCTTATTTGATTGTTAAAACTCTAGGTAAGGGCAGATAACGTATTACAGCAAAAGCTACCAGCAGCTGTCCACCGAACAGATTATGGCCCTTGTGCAGAACTTTTATGCTTTTCATTACTAATACAAGCCTTCAAATTAAAGGCGAAACAACAAAATATGCCCACATTATATTTATTTACCAGTAATATGTCAAGACCTCTTTATTAAAAAAAAAAAATTCTTTCAAAGATCCATTAGTTTTGTTTTTGTTTAAATTGCCACTTGCATCCACTTATTAAGACTACTTTTTGATAGGGTAGCTGACAATCAAAGGGATAGCCATAGAGGAGGAAGTTGTACTGTACTGTTGATAAGATGTACAGTGGCAAGATGAAGATGAAGAGCTTAGCCAGGGCTAGAAAGAGGGGTCAAGATTAGTTTTCTTCTTTTTCTTAAAATCTGCAGCTTTGAGGATGAGGTGAGAATAAATGGGCTCAGTATATAACACGGCACGGTGCGCGCACAAGTATCCATGCATAAGACGGGTAGATATAAAGGAAATAACTGTATAAATGTCTCACTGTTTGGCAGATGAAACAAAGTTTTGTCTCACCTCATATACAACACAGCTGTGTCAAAAGGGGACCAACGTTTGCTGCATCTTTCACACTCTAAAAACCAGATGAGTCGAAGCATTTTTTTAAAAAGTAAAATGTTCCTTTAATTGTCATTTTGTTTAACATTTTTTATTTCAATTTGGTTCACAAGACCTAAATTCCACAACCCATACAAGTTAAGACAATAACTATTGAAATACAAGATAATAAAGAAGTAAATGTTATTTAACAAATTATAAACCAATAAATACAAGTTTTTGCTTAAAATTGATATATTTTGGAACTTCATAAAAATACAAGAAAATGGAAGATACAAAACCGTTTTCATTATTTAACACTTAGCAGCTTCCAAACAAGGAAATTTTGGTTACCAGACAAGATATTACAAATTCTATATTTTTGTTGTGCTGGTAACTTTAAGTGGCATGCTAACTGTAAAATTTTAAGCTATTGTTTTGGTCATTCTTGCCTACAAAAACTCCAAAAGAATTCATAAACCAAACTGGTTTTAATCCTGTTCTGAATCTATTAACTGAATTTTCATTTCCCAGAAGGCAGGAAAAGGTGCGTGTTCTTTATCTTGCCTCTAAAGATACGAAGCAAGTTGGTAGTAAATTGTTATACTTATGAGAAGGAAAAAATGAATGGTAATGGTACTGACTGAAGTCATGAAATCCAACTTTGTTCATGCTAATTAAAGATTAATACAAATGAATTTTTTTCTTTAGGGCCCAAGTTTGATTGGGGCCAGTTCAGCAGTTTGGCATACCACCATAGATAGCCCTGGTATGGTTTATTCTCTGTCTCTCACTACCAGCTGCCTGCATGGATTCCCTCCCAAATCTAGCAAGAGAGAGATCTTGCAGCCCATTTAGTATGCAAGCACATGATCCCTCATCTTGTAACAAATAAGACAGACATACACATTACACACACACACACATGCATATATATATACTGCAAACATACCATTTAATTTAAATGCACACACGTTGATGAAAGCCACCATTATATGCCCACAGAACTGCAAAGTTTACCTATAGCATTTTTCGATAAGATTCGAAAGACTTTAGTTCAGAAGAACAGAGCCATAAGAAATCTGATATTGTCTATAGATGGAAATTATTTTTTTTTAACCTGCCTGCCTGATGTTTAATCCATATCCTGTGTATGGCTTATTCACTTATCTGTCCACCAGAGGGAAGCACTGTCAGTGTTTACCTCAACAGCCTAGCTCGCTAACAAGAAAGAAATGGTGTTTTTGATGAATCACTTTAATCTGAGTCCAGCTATGATTACTTAGAACCTGAATAAAGCTCACAGTTTGCGTAGGAAAACGATGCTGAAAGCATGTGATAACAAAGATATTTCCCATTCATCAAGAGCCTGGAAAATGGCCAATCCAGGACTGGTCAGTCCATTCTACAATTTTCTGCTAATCTTTTGTTTGCTCTCGCAAAACATTAAATATGAAGATGCAACTTCTGCATACCAATGTCCTGGATGTCTTGCCACTACTAGTGTATACACAAAATAGGTTTGTTACCTACCAAATTTTCAGTGACTGCTAACTGCTTTCAAATGTTACAGTATTAAGAGCACCAAGATGAGCACTGTACACAGCCACTGGAAATTGGTATGCTGCAAAATGTATTTTGTTTTGTAAGGTTCCTTGCAAAGTGGGTGGCCTCCCACATCTTCTGGATGAGTAAAAAAAACTTTCACCATTTGATGTCCTCTGGTTGTGCATGGACATAAGGACTGCAACCAGTTCTCATGCATGCCAATGATATGGGCAGATATTTGGATTTGCATCCATTAAAGAATGTCTAAATTCTGCCAGTTTACAATTTCCTCTAGCCTGTATCTGATCACTGTATCCTTGATGGTAATCCCTGCATCCATTAAAGAATGTCTAAATTCTGCCAGTTTACAATTTCCTCTAGCCTGTATCTGATCACTGTATCCTTGAAGGTAATCCCCAATTCCTGCAGAAGCCGGAAGAATAAACCATACATCCTCCACTACAGTTTAAGTGCAAAACAAACTGCACAGTTGTTTTCCTATGTCCCGCAGAGCAATTATACAAACCCTGTTGAGCAGAGGGCATCCTGATGAACTACTAAAAACCTCAGGAACAAGCCCAACCTCAAAGGGATATCTGCATTGTCAAAAAATCAGGACTAGGAGCCACCATTAATAGTCTGACAGACTCCCTTCCCAAACATCTACAAGCTCCACATGACCCAAGAGAAAAGTAAATATTTAAAGTTTTTTCTGTCTGTCTGTCTGTCTGTCTGTCTCTCTCTCTGTGTGTCTGTGTGTCTGTCTGTGTGTGTGTGTGTCTGTGTGTGTCTCTGTGTGTGTGTGTGTCTCTGTGTCTCTGTCTGTGTGTGTCTCTGTCTGGGTGTGTCTCTGTGTGTGTCTCTGTGTGTGTGTCTCTGTGTGTGTCTGTGTGTCTGTCTGTGTGTGTCTGTGTGTCTCTCTGTGTGTGTGTCTCTCTGTGTGTGTGTCTCTCTGTGTGTGTCTGTGTTGTGTCTCTGTGTGTGTGTGTGTCTGTGTGTGTGTCTGTGTGTGTGTCTCTGTGTGTGTGTGTGTCTGTGTGTGTGTCTGTGTGTGGTCTCTGTGTGTGTGTGTGTGTGTGTGTGTCTGTGTGTGTCTGTGTGTGTCTGTGTGTGTGTGTGTGTGTGTGTGAGAGAGAGAGCATTACAGAATAAATGATGTACATGTGCAAAACCTCTGGTGTTCATATTATTATGTCAAGGATGTGTATATATGGTATGGTCAGTCCCAGTGTAAAAGAACTGAATGCTTTCTCTTCATTAGTAGGGGTTTGTAGATTAAAATTACAAAAGAAGTAAATTTAAGAAAACACTTGGTTTGATACACAAAACTTCTTTATCCGCAAGTATCCAAAAACAGAGCCAGCAATTTCATCCCTAAATCTTCAGTGCAGAGAACAAGCAGACAGACAGAACAATGCAAAAACTTTGATGATGACTGCAGAACACCAACAGTGTCTCCTCCCATATTTGAATAGATATTTCTAGACTAGGCTCCATGACGAAGCCCCAAGACATGTAGAATCTTGTCAGTAAATTATGTGACCCGCAAACCCAGGAATGCCAACCATGCCATTTAATTGCCTTACAGTAGAAAATTCTTTCCACCTCAGCCTTTGTTGTGTTATATTGAAAAGAAAATGTCCAAGGGGTTTTTTTTTTTGTGTTTCTTTTGTTTTTAAAGCAGTTAAGGCAACTATGCAAAAATAGAAAAGACTTTATATTATTCTTAGTTTGAGATTTTCCTAAATACAGAGATTAAGCAGGTGGTTTTTTTAAAATACGCACAAGTAAGAGGAAACACCAGTTCCAGTAGAGTGTCTCAGACGAGCACATGAAAGAAACGAATCACTAGAGCTGCAAGCACACACAAAAATTCAAATTCCTTACATGCAGTATATTTACATCTTTAGGATGAATCTGTGCATTGGTTTAATATGCAGGTGACAATAATTGTATCCAATAACCAGAAAACTCAATTAAACCAAAAAACTAAATATACATGTATTTTTTCCTCTTTTATCAAACAGATGTTCAGTGTAAGCCAGACAAAAGGTATGCCATCAGGTCTTATTAATTTAAATTATGGTAATAATATTCAGGTGCTGCAGTGGTGGACTACTGCTTAAACTTGAGTTTGGATCCCAGTCAGGACCAGCTATGTTTGGCATTGTACCTCTCCAACGTGGTTCCTTCTTGCTTCTCTTCACCAGCTAACTCTGTGGTTTTTCCTTCAAGCCCATCCAGTCTCTCTCCACATCTTAGAAAAAATAAAAATAGATAAATAAGAGCTTCTATTCTAGCAGAGACTTAAGGTGGGCTGGCTGCTAATTTCTGGTGCCCTGTTCTCCTCCTCTTGATTTAGGAAACTGACACCAGGTGGTTTCCTCTGGTGGATGAATTGAGTGCTGGTGCCAGCAGAGGATTCAGAGAGAAGAGGAGAATCTTATTTCATGCGCTTCAGACATCAGTCACCAATTTTAAAATGAAGAAATTTTGTTAAATTCCAAAGAGACTTCCTTCCCAAATCACTTTACTTTAGAAATACGCAGAGTCCTCCCCCTCTCTCCCAAGTTGGAGGTAGCAATCTGACAGACTCCAAGTCGGTACAGATGAATAAACTTCATTTCTGACCCTAACGTCTCATTCTGTGTACAATCGCAGAAAATGTAAGTAAACGAAGCACAGAACAAAAACTATTATTCCATTTATAAACATCACATTGGATGAGAAGGCCGCCGCCAGCCACTTCTCTTTAACAGAGCTCATCCACACTCAGTTTTGTGGAGTGAAGTTGTTCACTTTAGAATGGAAACGAGGAAATTATTGCAAGAAAAAAATGTGAAGAACGTACATTAAACTGCATTTGGAAATACCAGAATGCAAGAAGCATTAATCTAACTCCGCACTTGAAAAAAACAAAACAAAACAAGCCCAACCAGCCCATCAAAAGAGCACTGATCCTCTCATATAGGTATGATTCTGGTTGCTGTGCCCCCTATCTGGAACGCTAGCTGGATATGAGGGAAGAGAGGTACACTAAAACTGAACTTGTACTGACTGGGATTCTATCACTTGACCACTATGGCACACATTGTAAATTTACCTTTGTTAAAAGCAACAAGATAAATATTACAGAGTATCTGAATTTTGTTTCTAGTTTATACTGTATCTAAATGGCAGATACATAGTGGGTAAATGTTTTAGCCATCATGGCTCATGCAACAGTCCCTAAGGAAGAGAAATGAGAGAGACTGTGAGATAGCCTGGTTTTGATTAACAATCAGTTCTAATGTCATTGAATATGCACACTATTTTCATTTTGGGCAGCAATGGTTCTGTAATAATAATTTTAAAAATCTCCCTTCTGCCTGATTGCATCCAGAATTTCCTAATTTGTATTACTGCTGATTAAACTTTGCAGATATCTACAGCAGCATAAAGTTACACGAAGGAATGGATTTTGTTATCTAAATCTAAAATTATAGAACGAGCCCAGTGTATAACTTGCTGTTATCAATGAAAGGCAGTTTTGGTATGTTTTGACTATTAACAGAGTCAGATAATTATCTAATAATCGGCAGGGCATGATATTGGAGAGGATGGTACCATGTAATATCTAACCACCTTGGTAATATGACTGACTCACCTCTCCACCACTGAAATGATCCACACTTACCCACACTATGTGTGGTTCTCTTTCATTGTAGGACTGACCTCATTTGCTAGGTAAATATTTACATAAGTGGAATGCAAGACTTTTAGTGGTGTTTCCATCTACCTGCTTACTACATGAAGTAAATGGACCCCCTACTGAACCCCTTTCACTAAATCGTTTAACTTCAACTCTTTTGTAGTAAAACTTCAGGGATCATGCGCTTTCTGACCAGCCAAGAAATCCAAATCCATCTGGGTTGTTTGTTTTTTTTCTCTCTCTCTCTTTAGAATATGGTCCCTTTAGATAGTTTCATATGAAGATTGGGTCTCCGTCTGTCTCTCTCTCTCTCTCGTTTTGCTTTTCTCTTTTTCTTTTAAAGTTTGTGATCCTTCAAGGTCAAGAGAAAGTGTGGAATCTTCTAAAGTTACGCAACAGAAAGATCTCTTTTGAACTGGCTGATGTGTTTAATGATGATGATGATGATGAGATGAAATAAATTTCGTGGGATGCCAGATGGGAGAAATGGCTACCTACCTCTAATATTATGCAAATTTTAATTTTCTTTAATTTTACTTAACAGATTATTCTTTTGAAGCAACAGCGAGAATAATAAAAACAGAAAGAGAGAGAGAGAGAGAGAGAGAGAGAGAGAGAGAGAGAGAGAGTTATGGTTTCTCACCAACCGTTAATTAAAGTTGCAGATGTTTATGGAATTAACCGTCTTTGGGATAAAAGTAGTACGAACCGAGGCGCACCTGAGAAACTGGACTGCAAATGTAATGAGGCACCGCTCATGATTTAAGGTGAACAGAATGCTAGCAGAAACACACACAGAGAGAGAGACACACATTTGGTCTTAGTGGTGCTAACCTACCTGCCATTAAAAAGGAAGGAAGGAACGGAGAACAAAGAAGGGGGAGGAGGAAATTTATCAGCAGTACACAGACGTCTCACCAGCAATAAGTCTACTTTCACTTTCAAGTAAGGATGGCATGATCAGTCTACCGGTCACATTAACGGACTGCCTGGTGAGCTCCATCCCTCCCACCAAATCCATTTTCTGTGGGAGCAGCTTGATTTTAGGAAACTACAGATTTTTTTTTTTTTAACTCTTCTTTCCCAGCTGGCTCTCAGACTTTCCTCCCACATCTGAACAAATTAAGAGTTCTAGTAAGGGATTCCTGCCAAAATTGGAGTTGCTGGGCCTAGTGTGCCAGCAGAATTGCTAACGTTTCCTAGAAGACAAACCATGGCTCTATATTTCCTTATCAGGGTCTACCTTGCAGTTGTTTTATGTATTCCAGCATAAGAACAAACTTTTAGTGCAGTCCAATGATAAATACAGATGGGGGGGGGCTTTGTTTTTTTAAATAATTCTATTTTTTGAAACTTAATTTGTTTTGTTCATATAACCCTAAACTTTTAAAGGTATCTGTTTAAGCCAGGTTTTAATATACTACACTGGTGACCATAATCGTAGTTACACCAATAAAATATACTAGCAGGATGTTTTGACAAAAAATAGTCTTACTGATGCACATTTTGTTAATTTTCTAAAATTTAAGTGCTAATAACATGCATGTGACTAACCACATACACTAATAAATTGACTATGTAAGGGAAATTCAAATGAAACCTGGCTAAAATCAAGTCACCATAACTGTATCTGAGCAAGTTTCATTTGAACATCCCTAGTGTATGAATTATGGGGTGTGGATCCATAATTATGGGTGCCAACAACACAAAGAGAGAGAGAAAGAGAGAGAGAGAGAGAGAGAGCGAGAGAGAGAGAGAGAGAACGAGAGAGAGAGAGAACGAGAGAGAGAGAACAAGAATGAGAAAGAACGAGAAAGACAAAGAACGACAGAGAAAGAGAGAGAGACACCGAGAATGAGAACGAGAGAGAGAGAGAGAGAGACACCGAGAATGAGAACGAGAGAGAGAGAGAGAGAGAGAGAGAGAGTGCGAGAGAGATGGAGGGAGGGGGAGAGAGAGAGTGTGTGCACATGTGTGATACAATCACACATCCACATGTAAATGCTAGGCAAGCAAAATAAATCAAGGAAGGAACAATTTTTTTTTTAACTTGTCTTAACAATACATTTTTCACTTCTAAGGGAAATGCTTAGTTTTCAATGAGGAAAGTAGTTGTCTAAATCTTAACAAGACAAAACAAAATACACATTTTCAGTGTACGATAAATGATCCGGTTGACTTTAAAAATTTCTAAAAATATGTTTCAGCTATAGGTCATATTTACCTTAAGGTGTTGTTCTAAGGGGCCTTAACAAATGTAAATTAAATAGATGAAGGATAGAAATACCAAGTTAACCATGTGAAAGCTGAATAAATTGGGTGGCCATCAGAAAACCATAATTCGCATGACTAGTTTTATAATCAGGATTGTCTTGGTGTGTGGTGTACTCATTGACGTAAGCATGTGTGGTATTTCTTACCTGGAGCTAATCATGAAAATAAGTAATCAAAGATTCCTCTCCCACCCTCCCCTCCAAAGCAAAACTAAAACACAAATACCTGTTTGAAGTAAAAATACAGACCAGAAGAGACCCTACATTTTCATAATCTCCAGACTCTCTCTCAAATGGCTCTGTCTTTTGCTTTTGTCAGATGCATAGCTCCAGATATATGTTATGTTATGTTTAGCAAGTCCAAATAAACATTACAACTTCATCTATAAAAGGTAGGTTCTTTAAAAAAAATATGTACTCTCCTAACTTTTCTACTAGAATTTGCAGACTAAAATGAGAGATCATTTCCAGTAACCAAAAATAAACAAACAATAATAATAATGACAGAAAATGAACAACATGTATATGCGTTTTTCTTTAAATTTAAAATTGTTGAGGGTTTTTTCCTAAACTAAAATAACTGGGACTGGCTGGGAAAATATGATTAATAGGGTTACCAGATCCCAATACTTTTCTTTTGGTTTAATATATTACCTCTTTCATATTGTGCAAAGTCTGCAAATGTCGTTTCCCTAGTTTACCATCTTTGATTAACTGTGTGAGTGGGGGGGACATCTGGAAGGCCACAACTTTAATTAACCTTGGTATGGCAGCAATAACATGGACTTTGCTTTTGTTTAACTGAGAAAAGAAAATTATTAATTTTATATTATATAAGCATTTCTAATGTCATTCAGCCTTTCTTCATTCCCATTTATATTTTATAAGCGCTTTTGATTTATAGCAGAATAGTCCAGCCTCATCTACACTGTATATCTAGTTAAACTCCATATATTCAGGCTTCGTTTCTGTTATCAATTTAGGCTACACCCAGAGTATATAAGTACTTTTTTTTTTTTACAGGTGTGGTAATGGAAGAGGTGACCAATAATAGTTAGTCTGATTGCAGAAAAAAGGGTTTCTGTCAAATAGGTAAAAAAAAGAGAAAGCCGAAGTAAAAATATAATTTGCTATATCTAACGATGACATTCCAGTAAACCTTAGAGGTTAGATCTAATTAAAATAATAAGTGCAACACACTTTAGTTTTAATTCTTGGAAATGAGACCACAATCACTACATGTGAATGTAACTAATGTTACCCAAAGTTTACAGAGCACCTTTAATTAAGTTTTGGTTTTTGATTCAGCAACATCTCTCCAATTACAGTGTACAAGTGGTTCATAACTACATTTTTCTGAAACTAAATAAGCTAAATAATGAAAGCCAAGTGCCTTGCTGAAAGTCTCAAGATGTTCTTAATTGAATAATGATGATGCTTCCCACAGAAGGCATAATATATTTGTAGAAAACAAAGACCAGTCTTTAAATATGATGGATAAATACAGTAAAAGAGGAATTTGAAAAATGCGCAATTAAGTATGAAACTAGGAATACATGTTTATCTTTACATTACAAACCAGTGAGCTATAATTGATTTGATGACTGACTTATCTCTGAAAATAGTTAATCCAAACAGTTCTAGCAGGCCCTAAACAATTGTTTGCCTTAAAGGGATTTCAGCAACTTAACAGCCAGAAATCAGCCACTGATTACATCTTCATAATTAGATGTTTTTAATCAAAAATTTTCAGCCTCATGGCAGACGAAAAACAGCCTCTCATTTTCAAAAAAATTTAGTATAAAATTTCAGCCCCGTGACTGACAGAAGCCAGCCAGCCTCTGTTTTCATTTTAAAATCAGTCTTTCCTATTAAAGAATTTCTGTCTTTGAGCGTGAACTTCAGCGATACATGATGATCTAGCAGATACTTCATTCTGCAGTTGTACCTTTATATTAAGTTCTCATTGTTTTTTCTTTCATGCTAAAACATTTTTAGTAATTTAGTGTACAATCGATTATTAATGGAAGTTTACTAGAAGATTGTGGAAACTATAGGTGAGGTAGGAGAAAAGAAATAAAAAAGAATCCTCATATTTGGTTTATTTGGGAGGGAAGCTTTGTGGTGGTGCATCATGGGAATTTTTTTCTTGATTCTCGTTGGAGAGAAATGTGTTTCCAGTCTCTTTCTACAACTTTGCTTTAAATTTTCAAAATGCGCCATTATTTTCATATCTTTACACTTTGTGTTTACAACCCGCCCCTCTATAATTTCATTGCTGGTGAGTTCTCTACTGATTGATGATATACCCCAGACATGCACTTTGCGTTCGCTGTATCTGCTCAGAAAGAAACCAAGTTGCTTGTTTCAGCATGATGATGACACATCTTATCCACAAACCACTTACCTGAAGCTTTCTCCCCGCCTCCTTGGTTTCATCCTCAGACTGCTATTCCCACTGTTTGACTTGCTGCTGTACATCACACCAGCGTCATCCCGCAATCTCAGTTTTTCTACCTGCTTCAGCCTGTGAACTCCGAGCAGCAAGGATGGTGATGTCAATTTACTTTCAAAGCCAACAGTGCCCCTAGGTTACAAAAGAAGGGAGGGGTAATTAAACAAGTCCAAAGGCAAAGTTCGGTGTTTTATTGTCATAATAAAATGCGAAATGTAAATATAATATTGAGATCAGCATTCTTGTTTCTGATCCAGGTTTTAACAGGAAATTCCTGGTTTTTAAGTGACATCACCCACTTTTGCCGATATGTCTAAGTCAGATCCCACCAGGGGTGGTAAGGGCCCTTTTATTTATTTACCAACATCTGCAAGGAACCATTGTCAATCCTGTGCCCCACAGGGTCCAGCACCTCTGGCTTTGGCAAAGAAATCCCTAGTAAAACTTCCTTTTTTTTCTCTTAAGATGTGGGAGGAAGCCGATGTGGCAGCCGGCCAGCGAAAAGCAGCAAGAAGAAACCGAGCCAGGGAGATACGCCAAACCGAGACGGACCCCAAGCCCTTGTCCCTCATCTGTCCAGACGCCAACCACTGGAACTTGCTGAAGTACTGGTTTTTAAAAAAAAACCCACACCAAAACCATAGCAACCAATAGGTCATAAGCACTCAAAGGTCACTTGTACTATCTCAAAATAACCACGCCTACTGCGATTTAGCATCAATATACGTGTAAACAGCCCTTCCATAATCTAAGCTTGGTAATGACGGCGGCAAGGAAAGATAACCAAAATGGAGATTCATCAGCTAGCTCTCATACTAATACTAAGGTAGCAACCTTAGAGATTACATTCACACAGGAGAAGTCTTAAACCTTCTGAAATCAGGTTGGAATCCTTGAAATGGTAGAAAAAACAAAAGAAGAACAGCGATTGTCCGATTGAAATTATTAAAACTCCTACCAGTTACTCAGTGCATACTGACTTGTCACTTCTGATCCTTTCTAGTCGCAAACCCGATTCCACCACATGAAAATATATCTAATTTTTAGCCACTGTTGTCCATTTCAATGATATGGCTTTCAGTAAATCACAGCAACTAAAGCCATGAGAACATCAAGAGCTTATTAATGGTGCTGCCCAAGCAGATGCTATCAAAAGCAAGATTCATTCATTAGTTATTCAGTTACTATTAATAAATGAAGATGGCTGCTTATATATTACACATGATCACCTGAATGTGCAAACTTGTTTATATAGTGTAGGAGCTGCAGTTACTATTAATAGGTTGATGGGAATTTCCTACACTTGCACTCCTGATTTCTGCAACACACTACCAATAACGTCTTGTTCTTGACTTCACAACCTCTTTGTAAATGCCTGTTAAATACATCAAGTCTGCTGTGTGTGGAAACTGATAAACACTCACATTCACCATCTGTTGAAAACTAAACTAAATTAAAAAGTAAAAGCCTTTCACAAACACTGTTTACTAGCAGATTATATAAAAAAAATTTTTTTTCACTGCACACATTCTCTTAGGTATTAGTTTTGTACCTTACATTTTTAGAATTTTCTCTCCTCCCTCATCTTTGGTATCTGCCACATTCCAGCATATGCAGGAGCAGTTGGTACCAACCAAGTTGTGACCAATCATGCACAAGGTTTTTAAATCAAGAAACTGTGCATTAAACACTGTTTTAATGTGTTTCTCCATATATAGCAGCTTTATGTGAAGAGGCCCTGTTACAGACAAATACGCTTATTATGCATCTCATCGCTGGCTGAAATTTAGTCTGTCCTGAATATTCAATCCACTATCCACAGAAGGGAGTCTAATGAGGACAGACAGAGAGAGAGAGAGAGCAAGAATAAATTCCATAAACATACTCACACATGGAAGGTCTCCCACCCACAGACATCGTCCATGTCCTTTCAAGTTTCAAAACATTCATTAGCAAATGCTTTTTATTACTATTATTATTTTTAATTTTACAACTCAAAGCAGTGATTTCAAGACTTAAAATATATCAGGTGAATTACGCATCTGCATATATTTTATTAATTTGAGAATAAAACAAAAGTTACAAACCAAAAAGCACTTGAAAACCAGTAGACATTTGCAAACTAAACAAAGTTCATTGTCAGTCAAAGACAGAAATTCTAACTAAGAGAAGGACAAGCTTAGAGTAGAGTTCTCTATAACTGGGCGTCTTACTTCCACTAACCAAAAAATAATTAAGGCAGGCATCGGTAGAGGTATAGGTTGGCAATGTTGGTAACCTTACAAAACCTGTCTAAAACGCTGACATTACTTGCCTTTATGAGAATTTTAATGTCAGAAATTTGGCAAGGTTTTGTACTGGTTCTGGATTAAAGTTTATGGAATCTCTGTTCATATATGTACTACACTACTGAAAGAGACCTCAAACAACAAACAGAATTTACATCTCCCTCTAGTCAATTAATGGGAAGTAAAACAATAGGGTGTACAGTTAACACAAAATTCAGACTCAACGTATATAGGGCTGTCTATCCTCCACTTTAGACTTGTAATTCTTTTAGTCTGGTTAACAATAAGCTTTGTTCAGTTTGAAAATGTACAGGTTTTTAACTATGCTTCTGTTAACCGCCATCTGGTGTTTTTTTGTTGTTGTTGCTTCTTAAATTTGTCTTCTCTCCTGTTTAGAATTTTATGAACTTGGCCATTTAAACTTTCCAGTGATACGATTTAGATCTATGCAAAATTCAACTGGTTAAAAACAAGTGTTTGTCTCTCACAGAACCTGATATCCTTTTTTTTTTTTTTTTGACATTTTCGATGATAAAGATTTATGCATATAAACAGGTGATTAATTTCCCTGCTGACATAGTTACCAATTACACTGACAGAGACTTGTCAAAGTGAATAAGTTCAACTGGGCTACCTTGGTGCTATCCTCTCTTTACCAGGACTAAAACTGGAGATGGTTAGGAAGCTGACACCCCTGTGATAAGGGAATCACTCTGACAAAAGAATTAACAAATGACTGATGATGAGGTCATCTAAACCACACAGCCATCAACCAAACTTCCTCATATACAATGTCATTTTTGTTGTTGTTGTTGTTGTTGTATATATATATATATATATATATATACATTTTATTTTTTTTTTTCATCTCTTTTGAAAACAAAACCTTAAAGCTGAATGTAAATTTTATTTCAGTTTTCTAAACGGGAAATCTAAGTGGAAATATTCCAGGGTCTGTCTCTTGTCTCAGCAGAACAGACACACTTTGCAAGAATTTGAGACCAATCAACAGCACCAACAGCAACACTTCTGTTCTCACTCACATAACACACACCTACACAACACAGCTAAATTTCTCTAAAAGATACTAAACGAAAGGCAAACTTTGTCAATTTTGGAATCGAATATAGAATTTGTTGTCGGCAGTTTAAGTGTTAATATTTTACTTATAAACTTTCGTTCTTATTTGTTGGAGAGTGCTGAGTAAAGGTGAATAACCACACTACTAAATGAAATGTTCAGAAGTAAAAAGAAAAAAATAAATGGTGAGCTGAGTGCCCTTCAGGTTGAGAATTAAGAAACCTTTGGTCTCACAAATCATTCTGGTTTTCTTCTCTGACAATCGCCATCACCTACAAATGCAGACATTCCCGATGAGGTTTTGTCATGCCATGGTTACTTCTAACACGCGATGCCATCCCTAAACCTCGTGGCGTGGGAATTTCCATCTTCACCAGGAAAAACGGAATGACCCTACCCTCTGATTAACTGTGGGCAGAAACCAGAGCTGTTAGAGGAAAAAAAAAGCTACCATGGACTGGTACAGAGCAGCGAGGAAAAAAAAGCAAAAATAACATGCTATGGAGGGTTGCCAGACTTGGTCTCCAACTAAGATCAAACTTGGCAGGCTGGTTATGCACTTAGCCATCCAAAGTTGGTTGCCTATATCACCAATCGTTGGGGATTTTTTTTTGCTTTGAACTACTACATGATTCCATAACACGTTTTTATAATAGCTTACACACACAGCAGTCATTTCAAGGTGTTTCTATTAATTTGCAATACTTCTCAAACAAGTATGGCTAACAGTATAGCATTCCTGTCATGCAGAAAGCACAGGGGACAGCAGGGCCAGTTGTTATAACATCAGTAATTCCTAATAAAAGGTAGAGATGAGGCTGTAATCAACGTCACCTGCTCATACCACTGATCTACGGAGGTTAAGTTGTAAACCATGCTACAACTTCTAAAGATTCTAATATAGCATTGGCGGCATAATTACAGAAGCTGACTAAATCTGGTAACTATCTACCAACGAGTTTTTTTTTAACAGTTGATGGTCATTAACTTTTCTTGGAGTCATCAGCTCTTATGGAGATAAATAACCATACTTGCCAACTTTCCAAAATCTTCATGGGGGAGACTTTGGCAATCCGAGTTGCAAAGTGATAAAAAATGTAAACAAAGAACAAAGAAAACATAAACACTCATGATTATCTGTCTCTAAATTTCCATATGGTCACAACTATCAAATCCAATCAGTCATGCTCTGACTCATGTCCAAGTGTTAATTCTTTATTATAGGTAACACAGGCTGACTTTGCTGTTTTCAAAGTTGTCCTATTTGGTTTGTAGGCATGACAGTCCTCTGTTCTATTGCATTTACATGTCAACAACACATCCAGGGTTGAATTGTCAAGAGACCTGTGACACAACAGGGAGTGTCTGCTGTAGGAGACAAGCCTGCAGATTGGTGGGTGGCTGTAGGGTCAAATGGTGGACAACGATAGCATGAGCCACACACAACAGGGTGATGGGTTTGCTGATTTCTGATTGGTCAAAATATGAAACTTGCGAAATGTCGACTATGGGTGAGGAAAAATCGGGTTGTTTTCACATTTTATAGAGAGGATTCTTAAAAATTGGGAGAAATGAGTCTTTTTTATGAAAAAAAAAGGAGGGTGGGAGACTGATTAAAATCAGGAGACTCCTGCCAAAATTGGGAGAGTTGGAAAATATGAATAACCCAGCCAGCAATGACAAGGTTGGGTAGTGATGATATCTGTGCTAGGGAGAATAACAAAGAGGCCGAGATTTCACAAGATACAATGCTTCAGATTGTGGTAATAGATGTTCCAGTTTTCATCATTAAGGGGCCAGGGTGCTTTTATCCCTAATCTCATTATCTTTACTTTCTGGTTCTTATTCCACTCCCCTTATTTTTTTTTCTTTTTTCTTTCTTTCTTTCAACTCTAACCTGACCACCGTCCAACTTAAGTAATTCCATCAAATCTGATAACACAGACTGACAGATCAAACGCTTTCAATTCTTTAAAAAACTAAACACGTAGAACTATCACATGGCAGTTCACATTGTGAAATAGAATCTCTCTTTCTCTCTCCATACATCTTACAGAGTTCTATTTAAAGTCCATCATATCCAAATTAAACTGGATCCACTATACAATGATTCAGCCCAGAAAGGTTGCTAAAGTCATGTTAAACCCATTCCGCATTAAGAACCATTCACAAATCTTCTTGCTAATATTGCAAGACCTACAGCAACAAGTCCATTACAAAAGTTTAAAAATTAAGTACAAGCTTATAGTAGAACAATCTGTTTTCCTACCTCATATATGTATTCAGAGGCTGGGATGGAACCCCCCCTCCATTCTCCATCTTTGCTGTTTCTAGTAACCAGAGCAGTGCAGTCAAAACAGGATGTTCCATGATAATTTACTGTCTATCCTAGAGAAAACTAAGACTCATTCTAAAACCATTTAAATGTGCTTGGAATTTTCAATTATCTCACTTATTCTCCATAATAAAAAGAACCAACTGAAACACCATCGCTTTAATGGTATCTGACTTGATTTCATTTGAAAGTCCCAAGTATAGTTTTTATGCTGGAATAACCTGTAATCTTTAAAATTTTTTGCAACAGCTCATTTACTTTAATGAAAGAATATAGGTTAACAGCATTTATATCTATTAAATATTTAACTACAGCGCAATGGCAGGTTCTCTTCAAACTGACAGAAATATTTATTTACCTGTTACTTGTGAATTCTGAATAATAATTAACACTTTTCTATGCATTTAACATCCAGTCATTTAGTGTTCACTTTCGATAAGGGAAGCTAATAAGACATGCCCATAAATACAATGCAGAAACTTGCATGATGATTTAGATTAGGATAAACTAATCCACCAGATGGCAGTACTGTGGCTAGACTCTGACATGTACAGGGCCCCAAGTATCACTAAATCTCAGTTTCAATTGACTTGTTTTCAGTCACCTTTAACTGATGTTCATATAAAGCAAACTTGAAAAAAACACGAAGATTGAACAGACTAAAGTTTCCTCCCATTAGCCTCCCCCGCTTTTTCTTTTAAAAATTTACATACAACCCTCCCAGTGATGTAAAAACCTTGCAGGCACACAAACAAACTGGCCATCAATGCACAACCATGATATGACCAGACCTTTATCAGCCCTGTCCTTGAGGAAAACTAATTTGAGTAATTAAAAGATACAATGCCTCCTCTATCCTTTATCAGCACATGGTATCTTTGACTATTACTTCAGCTTCAGGCCATCTGCTGCCTATTCAGGCCAAGCAGGCCTAGTTTTAAAAAGAGAGCAAGTCTGATCAGGGACTTTAAATGCTTTGATCTTCACTGAAGACTTAAGAAAGTGATCCTCTGCTTTGCTGTCCCCTGTGAATGTCCCCAAAGGAAAAGCGAAGCCCAATGTGACCACACAAACGTCACACAGAGCTGAGATTTGTTAGATGCTTGAAAAACTAAAAGGTTATAGCTTCTAAAATAAAATCAAACAAACAAAAAAAAAACTTTCGAGATGCTAGATCATCAAGTATTGTATTGCATACTGAGAATTTTTGTTTTACAACTTATTAAAAAAAAGAAAAAAAACTATATCGAGTATGTACATACAATTATTGCCTCGCTTTGAGGCAAATTAAAGATGTCAGCAATAAAATGTTCTAGTTATTTTTCAAATGCTCGTATTATATTTGCCACTTTCTCTGATGTTTAAAATACTAGTTTCAAAGTCTTAATTATTTCTTTTCTTCTTTAATTAGGAAGAAACAAAAGAGTTTCTAATTGTTCAGTTTTAGGCATTCACAAAGATAGACTCCTGACCAAAGAGACTAGCATCATCATCATCATCTGGATAGGGAAGTTGTGTATCATAGCCATTTTGAAAATCCAGATGATTTACTTGATTTTACAGATGATCTGCCTTTTTGGTTAAAGATCAAAGTGAGTTCCACATTACAGAAACCAAATCCAATGGAGGGGCAGGGGGTGGGAAAGTCAAGGGTGACTTCCAGCCACCACAAAAGCCTAGTTTCACATACAAGGGTTTTCTGCCATCTTGGTTACTAAACCAACACTGCACAATTCAGGGTAATGATCAACATCTGTTATCTCTTAGAACTACAAACCTGGTACAGGCTACAAACATTATCCTGAAGGTTCTGGAACACAGTGCCATTTCTGTCTGCCTTTTAAACTGATTAAAAAATAAAAAAAAGGTATTTACTAATCTGAGGTCATGGCAGTCACCTAACATTAAACATAAGCTGAGCCAGAACCAATTATATAATTGGCAGATTATTGTTCTACAGTGCTATTTTGAATGTCATTTCCTCCAGCACAAGTAAGGGAACCTACACACACAAAAAGTTAAAAACTCTTGGTTTTTAAACAAATTTAAGATTGCATAGTAACAAAATCCAGATTTATATGTACTAAATACTTTATGTTAAAGTTATTATCTGTTACAAGGTTGTTTTTTTTTAAAAAAATTTTCTACCAAAAGAATGTCAGCATGTTGTTGCCCTTGAGTGTTTCTATTAGGTAAAATTCAAATCAGGTGACTTATTTTAAATATGGGTGCATTTTCACTGGAAGATGCTACATACACAGTGGAGTGGTCCAGGGCTCTGTTCTAGTATCTGTCCTATTTCTAATTTAATTTACATGAAGATATTATTGTCTAATGACCAGCTCAAGGTCAACCACAAGTCACAATGCCAGCAAATGATTGATGACACTCACCTATGGCTAAGCAAAGCAGAACTTCAATACCAACCCCAATTTTTTTGACTTTTGGAAACCGATGTTTATCAAATATTCAAAACATGCATCTGATTTAATAAAATAACCATGGAACTCATTTAATTCATGTATGAACATAAAACTCTATAACTAACATATGACCAGAGATAAAAGGTGGACATTCATATTAACCAGCTGGAAATTTATTAGTAACAAACAAAGCCAAGTATTTTAATACTCCAACTACACTTTAAGATCAAAAGAAAATGTTAGCAATAAAATAATGTAAAAAATACCTACAAGTTCACCATAAAAGAAAAGTTTGTTATTATTTAGCAATACCTGTGTTTGGAGGTACCTAAGGTAAAAAGGCTTTTGTATTTTTTTCCAAATGCCAGTACAAAAATATTTTGAATCTGGTTCTAGTAATGTTCACTTGTTTATTTGTTGTTTACATATTCATGGAAGGGTGTGAAATGGACAAAGTGTGGCCCATCTTAAAACAAACAAAATATGGACAAACATTTTGGGGGGGGGACTCTTGCTTTGAAGTAATTCAAGTAATAGAAAGTAGTGAGTAATGTTTAGATCAGAGGGGATTCAGAGTTTGAACAAAGTCTCCCCAGAATGAAGTTGATACCTTTACATCAACAATTCTCACCCATATCCTTGCAGTGAAGCTGTAGAAATCCTGGAAGCTGCCCTTCTGCCATGAAAGATCTAGATTTGCCATTTCTCTAGTCGCAGGCTGGCAGAACAAAAAAAAAACAAAAAAATATGGGGGACCAACCACGGTCCAGTGTGGTATTATTCTTAGACGACAATCTACGGCGTATGGAATGGGAAAAAAATTGCAAAACGTTGCCTTATATGTATGTATTCTTTAGAAGACTGCCTGATTCGGAGAATTTACCATACTTATTACTGGCAAGTCTTGTTCTCATTTGGGCCAACTATAGCATCAAAGTTTATATCAGTTAACTGTTCTCCCCCCCCCCAATTTGTATAGTTTATTTGATTCATTTAGCTCTGGCAATCAAAACAAAAAACCCCCAGAAGAGTGAAAGGGGACTTATTTTATTGGCCAAAAGTCATGATCCCTGCCCTGCATAATCATCAATAAAGGCAGCACGCTTTACAATGGTATAATTGATAGAAGGTACAAAGTTATGGTTCAGCATGATGGAGGCCTCGTTTACCATAGCTTGTGAGCAGAGCTGAATCTACTGGAAGTTCAACTCGTGAATGTTTATTTATTTGTGCTTTAAATTAACTATTTTCTTTTTTCAAAAAAGTTGATCAGACTTTAAAAAAAACATCTTTCATTATAAAACAGGCATTAAGCACATCTCAATTATGGAGGAGTAAAATGTATGCTAAGAAGATCCCAGGGATAGATGATGAATTCTTAATACTCCCTGTTAACTCCAGGTCACTGAAAGATAAGCCAGCTCAGAAATCAATAACTATGAAGTACTTCGTGCATACAATAGGTCAACTCTTTGTTTTCCAGATGAAGGGCCGAAATGGTCTGTGTATGTACGTGTCGTGCGTATCAAGATGCAAAGTGCACGTACAAAATTTAACCCTTCTTCCACTGACAAAGCCAAACTAAAAACAAACAAACAAACAAAGTCACCTTCAGGTACATAGGTTGTTTCTTTTTGGTCAAATATCTTATGGGAAAATTGAGATCTGGAATTCAGAGAATGTACAGAAAAATTTAAAAAAAAAAAAAAAAATACATACATACATAAATTCGATTCCAGTGCTGATGGGGCTTCATCCAGGGTTGTAAAAAAGAAGAAAGAGTCACATTTTAATATAAATGAGGTCATAAAAGAAAACAAACCGACAAGATGGCATCTCACAGTTCTTTCCCATATTAGATATCTACGTCTTTGCTTAAGGGGAAAAAAACTCAAAAGGATGAAATTGTATTTTTATTTCCCTGCCGATGAGCTTTAACCTTGTTGTTCTTTTTTTTTCAAGCCAACACCATACCTGTCATGGGACCGAAATTTAAGCGAGTACTCTAAAACAGAGCCACTTCCAACAGTCCGATTCTGAAACCGTCGGAACACACTCATTCTCAAAACAATAAACCCGCTTCACGGTTTCCCTTTGTCCAGTTGCCATATTCTAACTACCTCGGGCACAGTATGAAATGTCTTTGGCTAATTTCAACTAACAAAGGATACAGGTTTGTCTTACTTGAGTGATAGAAATACTAAAGAGTTTCATTATATAATTATCTTTTTTTGCATTATCATGGCTACCAGAGACATCTAAAAGAGCCTCTACACTTCGCTATACCATAGCATACCGTAGCATTAATCTGTAATGGGTTTCAAGATATATGGCTACATCTGTTACCATGGAGACCAGTTTTATTACATTTACAGTTACAGAAACTATGCTTTGCATCTCTCTCTCTCTCTTTTATTTTTTCACTTAATTCGTTGTATCACAATGATGATGCAGAGAGAATCATTGTCATGACAACCTGACAACATCAGCACATACCTGTCAAAAGAAATGCTGACATCATCAGTGAAAAAAAATCATCACATGATTACAGGGTTTTTTTTTTTTATTGCTACATCTGCTACATATAAATCCATGGAAAAAGTGAGCTTAACCCTTTGTATACCACCTGGGGATTATTTGTATGACATTACCCTTCAGATCTGCATTATTCAGCACAGGCTGAGCCAGCGACTGTGATACACAGTAACCTTTCCTGCTAACAAAATCCTTTGTAATGAAAAATGTGTGCATCACTTCATCCCAGTGTATTTAGCATTCAGAGTGTTAATTGACTAAATGTACAGCCAGTTCTGTACAAATGCTAACAAGGTCTTTTAGTCCAGGTGGTATATGACAGATAAGAACTGATGTAGTACACGGAGGGTTAATGTGCATTCCCATAATAGGGTGCCATGTATGGAAGGGGATAATGTAAATTCTCAAATATTAACAGAATTAACCCTTTTAACAAAAAAACTACTATAGATCACTATTTTGTGTTAATTCTGTGATTTTGTCAATTAGATCATTTCGCACTATTTATATTTTTGCAGTATAATGTAGGACGACTGATTACAGCAAATGATCAGCTATCATCTTTGTATAGTGAATGCAAAAGACAGCAGCACAGACAATCACGAAAACAATGGCTGGTTTGTCACTGATACAGTATTAGTACTAAGTCAGTACATATAACACACCAACACCTTTCCAAATAAGGGAATATGTAATTCATTCATTTATAGAACAAATCTGTTTGAATGCATGTCTATATGCATATTTCTGTTTTTAAAGTAAATATTAAAGAATAAATGTAACAACATCTTCTCGACGATTACATTTGTGTTTCCTGTAAGGGAGATAAATCTAGAAATCTTCTATGATGCTTGGTGTTTCAAAACAATAACGAAAATGCTCACAGTCATTTTAATGTGTGCTAAGATTTACAAAAAAAAAAACTAATATCTGTATAATTATGATGATGACAGATATTTTGTAATTTTCAATAAGCAATTTTTGACAACTTTGAAATACAAGTTAATATCATAAGCAAAATTAATAAAGAAGACAAAATCAAGCAACCAGTGATTTAAGAAAAGGAACAGCAAAAAGAAATTATTTAAAGTAAATAAAATGAATGAATATTTTTGTATTATTGTAGAAATAATTTAGCATCAAAAATTTATTTTCATAAAATTTAAAAACTTGATCTGGGTAAATATTTTAGAAATTTATATGGAGCTAACCATTATTGTCTTGATCTGCTCATCCAAGTGAATGAGCCAAGAGAAGGGGAGGGGTCAGCCAGGCTGTGACATCTCAGTGACCCATCTATCCCATCTGCAAAGATTCATCACCTAGACATGTAGCCACCCCTTCCATCCAGCCACCCTACCCACCCTCCCATTTTCCCTCAGGGAGTCTCACTCTTAGTTTCAGATTTCTCACCTGATGACAAACATCTCCATGGGATCAATCAGCTGCTCACACCTGCTGATTCTAGACAGGTATTGAGCAGCCTGAATTAGGATAATACACTGAATAAAAAGATCTGAAACAACAACAAAAGCCTACAAGGGTCAGTTGATATTTACAGGAGGGATTATAATTAAAAAATAAGAAAAAATTCTTATTGAACCAAAAACAACATACATAAATACATCCCAGTGCCTAGTCAGTCTTAATTAATTAGCATATGCAATTTTCTTTCTTTGAGATAACTTTGTAACAAAACAGCAAGGAGAAAGTCTAAAGAATTCTGTTCATAAGCCATGTTTAATAGATATTATCTTAATACATAAGAGGGCTTTCTCCAACAATGTGTTTAGTCTAGAAAATGAATAAGGAATTTATCAGGGAACCATTAGAATTTGTGCTTGCTGCTCACCTACTTGAACAAGTATTTTAAACAATGCATGCAGCTGGCAGACTTTTTACCATTCTCTTCTCACAGGTAATCATGGGGCTTTTTTCTTTTTTGGCACTGCATTATGGGAAGGTTTTCTAAATTATTGGCATATGGAAACTATTAATATTGCAAACAGCTGTTTTAACTTTGTATTGAAAAGTCTGGCTTAAAACTAAATTATTTTATAAATTAAATTTTATATAGTTTGATTTATTACAATTTATGCCAAGTCATCTTTAGCATAACAAATTTCTTCTGCTACTTGCTGTGTATATTGGTTAGTTTGGATGTGGAAATTGAAAGAAACTCCTTATGGTTGTTTGGTTCTTTCTTTTTTGTGTCTCTAATGCTGGAAACTCTCATCTTAAGGCCCTCAATGGCAGATCCAAGACTAACTAACTAATTCTTTTGTTGTCCTATTTGCTCTGGCTAAGTTTTGCAGGGTGCAATTTCTTTCTGATAATATTTCATTTTGTTCAAGTATTTTACCTCATCTTTCATGATGATTCGATAGCTAAACATTTAGAAGCAACTGGCAATGATCAGAACTTCCTGAGGTTTCCCAGCATTGCATTATGGGAGGGCTTTCTGAAGTCTCAGTGGATAAAAACCAGTTTATGGATGTTTGTCATGAAAATTTCAAAAAAATAAAATAAAATTATATAAATTCTCAAAAATCATCAAAAGGAAATAACCTAATCCAATAGGAAAAAAAAAGGGGGGAGGACAAAAGTAATGTTTATAATAGTGAATTATTATATTAAGTTTTTCAATTGGAATGGAACTAAAAGTAGCATTGTGCTATCACAATGAGTAATTGTAACTAATTCTCTAGGATTACTAAGTACATACAAGTTGTATTAAGTATGTAAATTTCTTCTTTGTAGTTAATTTTAGTAGGAAAGTAACCTCCAAAACATGAAGATAAATAACAAAAATGTGAAAGTGTCTATAAAAATTGTCATGTCATTGAAAGAGGATATTAAGGTATTTATCTAAAGTTTCAGGTGAGGGCCTACGGCCAGCATAGCTGTAAAGACCATGAGTCACACACACACTAAAGAATGGCAGAAATGCAATGAATTAATCTCACTTGCAGGAGAACACTGGTTGAAAATTCCTTAGATCTGCTCTACCTGATGAGTAATGAGTGCTGCTGTTCCTCTTGTTTAAATAAAAAATTTTAAAAAAATCAAGGAAGAAAATCTTTTGGAGTCACTGTAGCACTAACAGGAAACTCTAAGTCTGCACGGTGCCCAAAGAGAGAGAGAAACAAAATACAAAATATGATCCATTTCTTTTAAGACAAATTTTTCTTAAGCATTCCGCAATTTTGCTTCATTAATGATATTTTTTTTTAACATTCTGAGATGTTCAAAAGAAAAATTACATAAATGGTCAAACGTTTACGACATTACTACACATCTGCAATATTTTTGTTTCAAACATCCACCATGCTAATATAGGTTAGAAGATCAAAGTCTATTGCAAAATATCAACAGGTACTTATCAAAAGGAATTTATTTATTTATTTATTTATTTATCTCCTGCCTCCCCTGTTCAGGGTGTTTGATTTATAGTTGGTTACTCAGAAAATAATGACCCTGAGTAAACTCCAAGTAAAGGTAGTATCACGATGGTTGCCATCTCATCCCATTAGCAAGAAAAATGAAACTATGGATTTTCTTTCCAGATTGGGTCACCCCGAAAAGAACGGAAAATCCTGGATAATATAGAGAAGTGCAAGGACAATGAAAATCATAACTTCTGACTTACACTCAGACAAGACCAAAGGATTCTGTTCTACCCCTGAATGGAACACAGTTTGTCCAGGATCACTTCCACATAATAAGATTGGCAACACAACAAACTGTCTCCTGAAGCTAGAGCAAAAACATGTCCTACAAAAATGTCCCCTCTATATAGAGCTGAGAATGTCATCATGACCAACCAGCTGACTTCTACAGAAGCAGCTGTGAGGTGACAGGATCCCAGCTCCAGATGACAGCACCTGGAGTCTAGATGGACATACTGGACAAACATGGAGGAAGATAAGAAAAAAAAAATGGCTAGCTCTTCCTGTACATCGTACATCTATCTCATGGTACACAGCTAGATTGCCTAGCAACTACTGCATTCACTGAAGATGTTACATGCGTAAAGTACAAGATGCACCATTGGAAAATGAAAGTGGAGTACACAGACAAAGAGAATATTGGTTGTGTGTCAGAAGAGGCTGTCTGGAAAATGTTTTTAAGTATCCACCAAAGATGACGGATTATTTTAATTTTAAAAAATGCATAGAAATGTAGTACCTGTATTTACCTGCTCGTAAGACATATTCTGATTGAATATCCTATCATAACAAATTTACAAATTTGCAGAATGGAAAAATAGATAAATAAAAGGCAGAATTGTTGGCATCTCTGTACAAGTATTTCTAAGACAGTCAAGAAGTAACTACTGTAGCAGAAATAAATGTGACTGATATTGCATATAAAATATGTTGATACCAAACTCATTCATCTTGTTTCTACTGATGCCATTATTGCATAGATTTAAATTTATAAATTTTTATATTGATCTAGGTCTGTTTTGTTCCCTTAATGAATCCATTACACCACACTTTTTAGAAATGTATTGGCATGCAGGAGGCTAAAATTTAACCGCTTTAAACAATTCTATAAACTTTGAGTTTGCTTAGAATTAAGCTGAAATTAAATTTTAAAAAAATTATTAAATATCCCTGTTTGATCAATTTTATTAAGGTTCACACTGTTAGAAAGTCCAAATTCATCTGTGCTGGTACTGCATTCCTTAAGTTACAAGCCTAATTCAGTTAAGCTGCTACAAGAGGACAGGACACCAGCACTTGTCTCCCTAAGAAAAATAACAAACAAAAGTCATAGGTTATCTTTTTAAAAAAAAAAATCCTTAAATAAAAATATGCCATTGATTTGTTTTGCTAACTGTTGCATCTTTTATTCTGTTCATGAAATTAAGTATTTTAAAAAAAATTGTAAAAATGTTTTTCTGTACCCTGTAAGATTATTTAAAAGAAAATTAAACTCAACATGCAAAATATGAGAGAGAAAAAAACAACCTGAAGATGTTAGATAAAAGCTTATTTCATCACCAAAAGTAATGTATTGAACTTACATCTGTAATTCATATGAAAAGAAAAAAAAATATTTCCTTCTGACCTTCCAATGTACCCAACCATTCTCCCTTTTTACGATTATTATGCACTAATACCTGGGTACTGCAAATTGTGATAAATAATGCTCAGAATCTGACTACTAACCAATAAAGTGCAAGAAATGATAAATCATTCCAGATATATTCTAACTCTGATGATGTCCAAATTGGTCTCATGTTCTGAAGAATCGGAGCAATGACTATGTTGCCTCAGTCTGTGCAACTGCCCCAATTTAATGTGAATCCAAAGAAAGGTGTGTTTACTTCATACTTAATGTATTCTAATATTTCCATAATAGGTTTTTCCTTTAATGTCCAAAGGAGCCATTACATGATGACAAAACAGCAGGAACTTTATCTTTAATCCTGAAAAAGCAAGTTACACTGGCTCTGAAAAGGTCAATCCGGTTTGTGCTCATCAGGCATTAATGCTACCCACCTTGCAAACAGCCTGCAGCATAGCACCAATCCATAACCTAACCACAGACCATAATCCAGAGATATCAGCCATAAATCACTCATGCCCACTTTAATGCTCTCTGGCTTAGAAGGTGGATAGATAGGTAGATTGCGGCACCACTGAGAAATACTATCTTCTCATACATAACAATAAGAGAAAGATAAAGACTTTTTTTTTTGCTTGTTCTAAAATAAAATAAAATGCATTTCTTCCTGGTGGTGGGAACTCTGAAAAATTTCAACCAAAAGCAAATCCAACTTCATATCATTAAGATTTTAATCGAATTGATGCTGAAGAGGGGTATATTTGAAAAATTACTTAACATCTTACAAAGATGACATGCCATGGTTGTCACTGGATTTATTTATTATAGATACCAGCAATGCTGTACTGAAAATCATCTTCTTATCAAGATGGCTTTAAAATAAGATTTATTTACAATCAGCTATAAATGATGAAAAATCTTCAGAGAATGAGCAGAATTGATCAAACAGCCTTTAATTTGAGCAATGGATTAGCCTAATGTACTATCAGGGTAGCAGATAAACTCTGGTCCAGATGGTGTGGTATCTAATCAGAAACATTTTTTTCATTTCTCTACTGTTATTCTGCCTGTGTGTCTGTGTGGTGTGTGTGTGAAGTTCTGAGTTGTCTAGCTTCTTTCCACATAATCAGGGGAATTTCTGTTAATTCTTTTGTTAGAAGGGTCAGAGTATGTCCATTCAGGCCACCTGTACCACTGAAATATATTTAGTCCTGCTAGCCATGAGCTAATGTTTGACTAATTATCCAGACATTGTTTGTGATTGTGAGAGAGAAGTAGATAGAGGCAGGTAAATAGAAACTGCCACAGAAAAATTCAAAAGACTGACAGTTGGACAGGGAAAAACTGATTTCCACTGTGATAAGTAGAGAACCTATTCAGTGGTTTGGTATCTATTATTCAGGTGCTTCATGGTGCATGTCCTCAGACACAAGTTCAACCTAGAGGAATGCACATGATTACAGAATTATCATTTTCTGATTCAATGCTTCATTTGTGCTATGCATAGTAACTCCCAATATTTACAAGTAAATAAATATTTTTTAAAAGTAAAAAAAATGTAAATAGCAAGAAAACCTTAAGGAATATGAAATTTACAACATTTTTTCAAAAAAATAGAATAATGTTGGAGGACTGACCGGAATGCAGTGCTAAGTCAACTCTAAATCAAGAGGAAAGTTCTACCAAGAGGTTGATTAATTGTTGCATATCAGCCATCCTGTTATTTCTATATTTCTGTCGAGAGTAAACAAAATATCTGCATGGGCATTTTTTTTTTCCTACGAGTGTTTTGCTTGACTGCAGAACTACAAACAACACTACACAACTTTCTCGAGTAAGACATACTCACAAAATTACCACTTCCTTTCCACATCAGAAGGGCCCTATCAACCAATATCATCCAGCTCTTTCTATAGCCTACAGGGGCACAAAAGCTACTGGGGGTCCTTTATATATATGAGCTGACTCTAAACACTGCAGGACCTCAGTCCCCTGCTGGGATGACCAGTGATGTGTAATGGCCAGGGCATGGCAGGAATGTCCAGTTCACACAGGACCAAGTCCCTAACTGACAGACACCTGATGACAACAGGTGGACATCTAGTACTTCCTACTCTGGCAGCCCAAAAGCCCTTGGCAGGCTAGGATGGGGTTTTAACAGTTTGTCTCCAAGGACAACATTGGTCTGTTGTCAATGTCATATTAATCAGGGAGATGTTTGGATAACTTCAAGTCTGCCACTACTTTCACTGCCTGTATAAATAATTACACAGGGGGGAATATTTATCTGAAGAATGTCTTATAAGAGCAAGGAAAAAAGAAGTTTATATTTAATAGAAGCCAGCGGCATATTTTTTGCCATGTTTAGTATCTATCTATAGGAGAAAGCAAGAATAACCTTTAATTATTCTTAGAATTGTCCTCCATTTTTATTTATTTTTTTATAAGAAAACAATTCACTGCTTGGGTCCAGACCTCACAACCTGTCTCTGTAGAAACAGTCTTTAAATAGTATATCCTGCCTTTTGTATAGTCTTTGCTCTTACATCTCATTATTTTAAACTAAATAAAACAGGCATCTCTAGATTTTTTAAATCATGTAAACATTTCATTTCTTAAAAGCGCAAAGCTTTTAATTCAACAGCAGTAAAGATCAGACTCAAAAGATGCAATTTTTCTAATGCTGATCTTTGAGACTCTGTAGAGAAATTCCAGCAGTTTTACAACATAGGAACTTGATAACAGTTGACAAAGTGTGACAACCATTTTTTCATCTTTTTGGACTGGTTGATTTTAGTAGAATAATCCAGGTCTCCTTAATACAAAATACAAATGGAATATAGAGATGCAAAAGTCCTGAGAAACCATGCAGACTATGAACAATTTGGAGAAATCCAATGCCAGATACACTTTGGGGCATATATAACCTGGCTGGATGCCATTACAGGAATGGTGTCAGTTGAGTTTTGATTTGAACATCTCTAGTGTATCTGTGTGCGTGCACATTTGTAAATGGATTTTCTCTATTAAATTTTAGCCAACTTAATAGTCAACGAAATGTTAGGAAAAATAATGTTCCGTTTACATGAAATAAGATGCATCTCACAGATCTCTCTCTCTTTCTTTCTATTTTTATCTGCTATTTTTAGAAAACCCACAAGTCATGCAGCCTTAGGCATCTGGTTCTTTGTTCTAGAGGTGAGACAATTTTTTTTTTTTAAAAAATCTTAATAAAACTCGCAATTTTAAAACAACAACTACTACAAATTAGTGCTAAATGACACCAATACCTTCCCATAGGTAATACAGTTATCAAACCATTCACAAACTTGCGGACACACAAGATCAGAGCTGCAGGATAATCAGATAATGCCACTAATACCTGCAGATTAATGCAGAGCTACTGTCGCCCCTTCATATTACAAAACGAACTTATAAACAAAACGAAATGGAAAATTGGTCATGAATACGGAAAATGATGTTAATTTTCTTCTAACTTTTCTCAATGCTATATAGTAAAAAATTCAGTTGTGGTTATGTCAAATAAAAACTTAGGTGTAGCCTATCAAATATCTATTGTTCCAATTTTAGTCTACATGTTGGAATTATCCCAGGTTTATTCACTACATACACTCAACTGTACTAATTTACACTCAGTTCTGAAATAGTTCAACATCGGCTAGTGATTAAGAAATTGAAAAAGACATGGTGGCCTTAAGTATAGACAGACCAATGAAATACCTTGTACTTCAAACATAAATTGCTTATAGCTACATTTGACTGTTAGAAAATTTAGATACATTTAAAAAAAAAAATAAATTTTAAAACTTGTGGTACAAAATGCTTTTTCATCAAAATAACCTAGTTTACTACATCATGGATTTTTTTAGTGATTGGTCCACAATTTTTCCACCATCTTAGATCAAGTTTTCAAACAAGAAATTATGTACATTATGAATAAAAAGAAAAAAAAAGTGGCTCCAATGTTGACATTAGGTTACCTTAACGGATAATGGCCAAATGTTGAATATTAACAATAGGCAACTGGTTAATGCTGGAAAAAACAGACAGACAAACTGTTAAAGTTATTAAATCTAGTAACTTTACTTTTAGATGGTTTTTTTTGATCAAACTAATAAATGTTTCATTAGCAGCTCTGCAAGATGGTGACGACCTCAAATATTACTTTGAAATTTTAGTTTTACTTATTATCTTAAACATTTACCTGGCACTAATAGTATCCATCGGACGGGAAATTTCTTTCTTCTGTGAACTAAACTTTCACTGGCACAGTTCTCATATATTAAGACAGCTTCTTGTGTTATGCTCTTGTATTCATTTCAACTTAAAGGCATCGTTTTCCCAACCTGACCAATATCTGCATCCGTCGCAGGCAAAATACTGAACAGAATTTTGTTTATAGCAATAATTTTCCTGTACTGGAGTCACAAAATTTGTCTTTACTCTGACTGAGAAATCATTTTAACCGATGGTAGACCAAACATTCATTTCTTTGTATTATTATTATTATTATTCTTTTCTTGTTTTTTTTTTCAGCTTTAACCTCTCTTACTACTTCATCGTACTTCCCGCTTTGTAAATACACTGTGTTGTCATCTCACCTTTTCTCAAATGTGTCATTTGGATTTATGTAAAACTCTCTGGTGGGGTGGTGGGGGGGGGGATGTACAAGCAACGACTCCTCTGAATTAGCCACTTTCAGTTACCGCAAATCAGAGCAAGCACCAATCAATTCTGCGACGTGGTCAAGTTGTCGCAACGTAGCACCTGGTTGACTAAGTGGCCAACTAAACTCCGGAAGTGAGAATTTTCCACTCGTGCCAGCTGTTGCCACAGCTAATCCTAAAAGCAAGCATAATTTGATCTTTACCCATAATGTGTGTGTGTGCAGTAACATTTTAGGCTGACACGAAGTTAAATTAATGCATCTTTAAAGGTTCAGTTTCTTAAAATGCATGATTAGTGAAATGCTCTTTCTGGAATTATATTGCAGTTGGCCGGACATTTATTAACAAGGAAAAAAAAAACAAAAAAAAGCAGAAGTTTATTCACTTTGAGGCTACTAAGATAATTATTACCACTTACAAACTATTTTACCTTAACAGCAGCTTTTGTTCTTTGTTAAACCACTCAATTCGAAAAAGGTCATCATTACTTCATCTTTAACGAACGACAGATCTTTACACATGGTAACAAACACAAGAAACGGTAAATGTCACATTAACGCCATCTGGAGGTGTTCTTTGCCGGACATTAAAGTCGAAGTAAAGATGCTGTTTCATTCAGCCATAATTAATGCATTCTAATGGGGCAAGATGGTGATCTGACATAATTCCATGACCTCAAATTCACACGCAATCAAGAGCAAACAAATTTTGAAAATCCACAGTCTTTCTCAAATAATAAACAGTCCGACTTAACCGTATCGAAACTCCCCAGTGACTGCAACACCACAGGCAGAAGAGTAGCTTGAAAGGAAATAACCTACAAGGCTGCATGCCATCTACAGCCCAATTGAATTACCAGACGTTGCCCAACGCATCTCTGCACTTCTCTTAACTGTTGCTGCACCTCTATGATCAGTTGTTGTTGTTCAGAGCTCTGTACCACTCAGGTTTCTTTCCCACACCACTCTAACTCTGCAAGCTACTCATGCAAACAAACTTCAGACTAAATGAGAGCTGTGTTTTTTTTTTTTTAATTTGAGAGAACTCCTTTATACAGCATACATGAAAAAATTATATTTCATTGTCTGGAATTCCCATTTATGCCTGCTTTGAACAAACCCTGATGTTGCTATCAAAGAAGAATAATTCATGATTTATCTGGTGATCAGGTGAGTATTAAAGCTTACAGAACTTTAGTTTCAAACAAAAATCATGCCCCTTAAGATGAAGATGATGAATACTTTTACCCTAAGATCAAAGCATTTCACTAAGCCTTTTATAAATCACCTGATAGTGATAGACGTAGCAAATCAAAAGCATGCTGGTGTAGGTTTTTTTTTTACCTGAGAATATCCAACAAACCAATCTGTCATTTTGCTAGATAATCTAACCGCTAAACAAAATATGTATTGATTTGTTTCTCTCATACTTGTGTCAAGCTCTATGGGCTTACACCGCACTCTTTCTTTCTTCTGTCAATAAAGGTAATTCAAATTCATCTACCTGGTGATTTCATTTTCTTTGCTCACAGCTAAATTTAAAGGTGTATTTGGTTAGGATTATCGTATACTGGGCAGTCTCTGCAGCAACCCCATCATTATGTTCTCAATTAGAAGCAAGACAACAGTTTTATTAGTAGCCTATGATCTATTTACCTGAATTACCCATCAGCTTGTCTACTCATTTGTTTCCTAAATACCTGTCTATCACCACATAACCTGCACATAGTTTTGACAGACTGTTCACAATTGCCTACCTGAAATATTATCTATTTTATTTTATTTATACTTAATTTTAGAAAACAATTTTTATATAAAAGCTACAGATCAAATATATGGGGTGAGCAAATATAAATATATATTGTCACAAAGAAAATAAGTTAAGTAGAAATATCATTATACCTCACTACTTTCTAAAACAGTAACCTTTCTTTAATAATAATAATAATAATAATAATAATAATAATAATAATAATAATAATAATAATAATAATAATGTCTAACAGCTCAAAAACACAACATTATAAAATTCAGAAGTTATCGTCCATGAATATTTTTGGTTTATGTGCCAAATATATTTAGAGAATCAAAAATAATCAGACTATATAGGACACGTGTGTGTGTGGTTCTCCACTCATAATTACAACATGTAGTAAGAAGTAAACTATATTATTTAGCTACACCTGTATTTAGTCTGCTACACGGAACAAGAATCAACAGCACAAAAAAAAAAACAAAAAAACAAAAACAAAAAAACCCATCATCTTTATGAATCAATTTAAAAGTAAACAGCTGGTTGTGTGGTCCTCCAGCCCATGTGACAACCCCTTTAATAAGTTAGTCATAGTTGCACGCAGAGGGGCAGGAAGTTAAGTAAAGTCCGTTCTTTTCACCGTTCTGCCCATAGCATCCTTAAAAAAAGGAATTATTGCGAGCATCATGCATCAGAACACAGTTAAAAGGACACATGTAGATAAACAGGGAATTCCGCAATTAGGGTGCTGTTATGAAAGGAATCCAACAACTGAAAGGGTGAGGCTTTAAATTGTGTTAAGTTGGAAATTAAATGAATTAACAAAAATTACAGAATCACACAGCTAAAAGGATCAGATAGATTTTAAAGACCCGCCTAAGGGCGGCAGGCTGAGGTAGATGCTCTACTTTGTTTGTCTTTACTTACAAACAGCCTGAAATTAGTTTTCCAGATGAATCTTGGACTTACATCCCCATGTATAAAGAAAGGGCCAGGCTGGGACATTGGAATGTGTTAAGCAGACACCTACTTTCGGAATAAGATATTCAAGAATTGGCCACCAAAAAAAAAAGGGGGGGATATTTAAAGGACGTCAGTACTATTTCCATCTTTGGTTTTTTATTTTTTTTTATCAAATACCCAGAGACACGATAATAAATAAGCTACACTGCTGATTGATGATGATAATAGTGGAATTTGCAGGTGTGTGGAACGAATTATCTATATTACTTGTTGAAATTGATGGAGTCAGGTTTCTTGCTGTCTTATATAAACTTAATTGTGACATTCTGCACAGCATCAGCACCCAGCACCCCTAACCCTGTCTGCAAAAGGAAACCGGGATCCACGGGTGGGGGGGTGCAAAAAAGGAAACTGTGAGATGAGATATCGATGGGTTCACCAGACCAGGGTGGGAAAATCAAACTCAGGTCCACAGCCAGCGGAGCCGGTCTTCTACGCTCTCTCTCTCGGCAGCAGCCTGGCCTGCCATCCACCAGCACCATCCTATAAGATGATAATCCGTAAATACAAGCTAGGAGAAAAAATATATATATCTGATATATATAAAAAAAACAACAAACAATTCAATGTACGGCAGGCTTAAAAGAATAAATGGCAAGTCTGTCTGTCTGTCAACAACCAACTAAACAATTCCCGCGATTTAAAAGGTAAGAATGTCCTTCATATTACTCCGCCTCCAACCTTCCATTACAGCTGCACCAACCAAGATCTCTGATAAATCCCAGCTGCTGCTCTTTTCTTTTTTCTCTGTTTGCCAATAAACAAACAACAGCCTGACAAGTGCCAAGCCAGTTGTTAGCTCTAACAGCAGTGTAGGTAGGTCGTCTTAATTATCAGCAAACAGAAACTTTTCCAGTACAAAGTCCTTTCTGACACAAAGACGAGGAAGCATCTTTCAAAGCGGCAGATTATTTCATTGCCTGTCCCCCAAAAATCTGCACTTTCAGTTCATGGCTTAATTTTACATTTTTTTTACCTCTCGTTTGGCGAACTTCTGTTTCTAATATTTAAAAAAAAGTTTTAACGAAAACTAAAAGCAGTGAAATTACATTTCACAGCATCTTTCATGATTTGGTTGCTTTCTTTAAATAAATTCTAATACTAATTTAAATGTTTTACTTTTCAAGAAAATTTTATACGGAACTGGAGAAAGTTTCTAATAGAAGTTTGGGAACAATTTCTGCTACCAAGTTAACCCCTTTCTAACTGAAACTGGCTGTTGGAAAATCCCAGTATATGTTAACATTTCAATTGTCAGTATACCAACTGAGATACATTTGCAACCCTTATACCCTCCCAATCTACATTACTTAACACAGAATGAGCCACTGAAACTGTGACATAGTAGTAGTACCCATTGTAACAGAAAATCCATATTGCTCCAACCCCACATGCTTTGCATTATGACTATATTTGAATAAATATACAGTCAGTTCAACACAAATGCTGGTGCTTCTAGGCTAAGGTGCAAATGTGCTTCAAGTGGTATAAAGTAGGTAAAAACTGATATGGTATATAGAGGGTTAAATTAAATGAAGGCCAGTGTTATCCCAAAATAAATGGAGAGAGAGAGAGAGAGAGAGAATCGTTAAAACATCAGCATTGATAATGCTTGTACATTATTTTATATGTTAAATTATCTTTTTTTTTTTTTACAGATGGAAAAGAGTTAACGTTTTCTTCAGGAGAAAATTGCCATTGCCAAACCACCAGAGCCATTCCAGAAAGAACTGTAAACAGCTGTATAATGTAGCTACATCCTGTGCTTTTCCAGCGACCAATGATCAACATTCCAACAAACCACTTCGACACTGAGGATGGCAGTACAGTATGAACAGCACTGAGTTTTATTTGCCAGAATGACAACCATAAAAGCAGCAAAGAATTATTTTTTTTCAGTCCCTGCAAAAATCACACCTAAAACCCACAAAGAAAGAAAGAAAGAGAGAGAGAGAGAGAGAGAAAGATGATCCACAAACTGAAAAAGAACTACTGATATCTCGGTTCCTGTAAAAAAGAGAGGTCAGCAGGGAACATAACTCCAGCTTTATGCTGCAAACAACAGCCACTGGTGGTGTCGAGTATTTAGACTGATACTATTCTGACCAAGCAAACATCTAAGCCTGACTTCTACAAACAATTTCATATCTTGGAAATAATCTATTCTGCTAATAAGAAGAAAATGTAATAGTTTTGCCACTGTGAAAATATTTAATCTGTGATGAGGAAAAAACCACAGGAGACCTGAAATACAACAAAATTGATGTGGAAATAAAAAAAAAAGAAAGAATGTTAACTTTTGAAATATAAATAAAAGTTCTGATATCGCTCTTCAATGCCACAGATAAATGAAACAGCTTCATATCTCTGGTATTCAACTCCACCCTTATAAAAAAAATTAATCTTTATTATGTACATATGGATGCTAGCCTGAAAATAATCAAAATTTTATTAACATCTTCAGGAATACTTTTGAAAAGTTCTGTCTTGTTTTGGTAAGGCTAATTTTATTTTACGTGATTCAGATAACCTCGATACCCACTCAGCAATTTCCTATATATTTTTAGGGTATTTACTGTGTGACAAACATTTTATTCCTTTGTATACCAAACTGGGGTTCATTTTCACCCCACTACCCCTCAGATCTGTATTACTCAACATAGGTCAGCCACAGGGGTCATGACATGCAGTACCTTCCTTGTTAATAAAAATTCGTAATTACAAATCCATATCACTCCATGTGCTTTTGCATTACAACTATACCTGACCTGCTTTTAGGCTGATCCGAGATAATGTATGAAAGATAAAACTTGATGTAGTAAATGAAGGGTTAAACCTCCATTGGGAAGTCAATGCAACATTCAATAAACCATCAGAGGTGCACAACTGTTAAGATTATGTAAATGTCTTGACTGGTTGAGAGACGGTGAATCTTTCTAGAAAACTGTAACATCCCAGTATATATATATATATATATATATTTTTTTTTGCATCATTTTTAGAAACAAGTTTTACTTCCAAATAGTATCCATTTTCTCTTCAACATTCTTTTTAATCATCTAGACAACTTTTTTAAAAAGTTTATAAACCCCATAACTCCTTTATTTCATTGGATTTTTTTGTTGTTGTTTTTTTTTTTTGTAATAGAGAAGCTAAGCATCCAAAATTTAAGTCTCTTTGCTGAAAAAACAGAGAATAGGAAACTTGATCTCTTGGATTTCAGCAACACTTTCCAATTTCCAAAGCCTGCCAGGTGGGTTGGAGCTGCTTTTGTTTTTAAATACTATGAATCACAGTATGAGATAAAGACAGTAATCACCCCTCCATGGAAATCCAGTGTAGGTAGGTTGTCTGTGCGACGACGACATTCCTCTACCAAAACTGTCCCCAACCAACAAGCTGGGCACTACATCAACCGGAGCATGAAAGCAGCTCGTGCAAACAGGCCTGAATATTATCCCATCATGCAGCAGTAACAGCGGACGGAACCATTGTTCTAGCCCAACCTCGAAGCCCACAGGTGAGAATTGGCAGTAAACTTAGTAAACAAAGTTCTTTTGAATTATTGGAGGATGATTTTATGCATGGAACGTAAAATACTTTGATTGGCACAGGTTCACAGCCCCCCCCCCACCACCAGGGGTTCACCTCCCATGAGCAATGACCCATTTTGACAGACTTCCCTGGCATCATCACCATCCTCCACCAGCAGGAGCATTGGTTTCCTCTGGGCATTCTGATCTTCCTTATGTCTAAGAATGAAGGTTTCTGGCAGGGACTTCATTAGGTTCCTCAGATCAGATTTTTATTCTTTCGCTGGCCATAGATTCCGGGTGTCATGCACCAAATTTTCTCCTTTGGCCAGTGTTCCAGACAGGGGCCCGCCAGAATAACAGCAGCAACAAATAGTCTGATCAACATTTTTAGCACAAGTAAAGGAGCCAAATGCAAAAGGGGGCACCCCTGACTGATATGTCTTGCCAACACAAGCAGGGTCTTGTTCTCAGAAAAAACTCATTGGAAGACTGATAAGGTTGCTTCAGGAGTGATCTACCCAAATCAAAGGATCTGCCATAATCTGAAGATGATTAGCGGCACATGGGAGCCACAACAGGTGCCTTTGAGCAAGTGTCTAAATAACTGCCTTATCAGTGAAACCAAAAATAGGGTTTATTTAATCAATGACTGTAGAAGTTCCCTTTCACAATTAACAGCCTCGAGAGAGTTCAGCTATTCCCTCCTGCTGATCCCCCCTTATCGATGG
Source organism: Nautilus pompilius (assembly GCA_018389105.1). Taxonomy (NCBI): domain Eukaryota; kingdom Metazoa; phylum Mollusca; class Cephalopoda; order Nautilida; family Nautilidae; genus Nautilus; species Nautilus pompilius. Next base: position 57,687 of record JACATO010001368.1, on the reverse strand, counting down.
TTCTTTCTGAAATCCATGCTTGTCCATGTAAAATATACCTGGTTATGAAGAAGACCAGTTTGAATTATTCCTCTACTAAACTGCCTAAATAGCAATGAGATGCAACTGATAAAGTGGCCATAACTCTGGCCTTAAGCCAAACGTTTTGCAGCTACAGAGATTAGCTGATGGCCACTTTGTCTCTAAATATGCAAAACTTCTATAATAATTACATAGTATTTATAAGAAATTTAATATCCAGCGCTGCTGGAAAAAAAAAGATGATGATTTATCAGGAACTGCTAAGAACTTTCTAGTCATCGACAAGCTGTTTGAATGGTGATATATTTACAAATGAGGGCTGTTCATCTAGTCCTAAGACTGAAGTCTCAATCTGACAAATATTTACCTGTCACACTAGATGATGTATTACAACCCCCCCCCCCACCACCCCTGACATTTTCGCATCAGGTGGCACCACTGTGCAGTCTCAGGTAGAAGTCTTCTGCACAAGTTAAGGCTTAATTTCTTCATTAATATGGAAGATTCAAGCAAAACCTGCTGGGTCAGTTGGTAATTTCTCACCAAATTTTATACTCCAAAACAGGGGGCTGGGGCTTCTTCCAATGAATAGTGAACCTATTTGGCTATGTCAGTCCAATCCAAAGTAAAAAAATTACAGATAACCAGAACAAAGCAACTCCATACCATCTGGCTTGCAGGTATCAAAAGGTGTTTGGGGTACACTAGAGAAAACGCATTCATCCAATGTGGCTAAGTTGCTCAGACTAATAATATGCAAGAACTTCAATTCTAGTTCTTCAGATTAAAAGAACATAGGCCTTATAGTATTTATACAAAGATGGTATACTACTTTGTTTCTGAATGCATGCAAGATATTAAGGAAACATTTATGTAGGTACAACATAATGTGGTATATCTACATAGGTATGAAATAGTATGGCAATAGTATGAAGTTTTATCCGAAATAGTCAAAACTGTTTAGAATTATGAATATATTTGCCACTTTAGAGCCATAAGTATAAGAACTACTCTCCAGACTAAATTAGAAAATCTGAAGCTTATTCTGAATTCCTAGACAAAAGAGTATCTACTTTATTACAAAAATTTTAAATCTAAGTTGACTAAAAATACAAAAAACAAAATATTTTAATTAGGTGGGAAAAACTTTGGTACCAATTTTTGACCATGTTGACATCTTTACATTAAGTCAAATAGGAATTTCCGTGCAAATCTATTGCTCGGTCTACTCCTTCATACTTGAAGCCAACCATGGACGTTATCTATAATGAACTCTTTCCAAAATATCGACATTTCTCCAAAAAAAAACACACTCACCGTACATGATGTAAGTACAGCGTCTCATTTAAAGAAAAGGCCAAACATGTCGTCCTCTTCAATCTTTACATCTATTCAAGGTGCCTGTAGTAACTATACCCTAACAATGCCATTCTAGTTTGAAATTAGATGCAACATCCATCCTTCCTCCTCAGCTCATCAGAACTAGTTACACCAACTTATTAACGTGACAAACATATTTTGGAGTCAAACGATGGGAGATGCTAACTTGGTTTTTCATTTGCGGTTACCACGTACTGTGTATCTGTTTACATTAAAGTAAAAGAAAAAACAACAAAACAAATAAACAGATAGCGCCTTATCTGCTTGCTTTTAACTAAATACAGAATGCCCAAACATTCCCCCCCCCCTTTTCTTTTTAGTTAAAAGAAATTTTCAAACGATCGTCTTACCACGAAATATCGGGATCCACTTGTCGTTGCATTCTAAACTTTCTGTAAGCTACAAGTCTGTGATCTCCACACCACCCAAATGCACATGACATTTCCCCCATTTCATAATTACAACCTTATTTCCTTACTGTCCTCAGATTCGGAGGCATTCAATTTCATTTGCCATTTAACCACCATGACATAAATTGCGCAAATCTGTCTGCCATTTCCATCACTGTTATTGACTATCTGTCAGTGACTCCTCTGTATGTACTCTGTGCCTACCCAAGACAAGCAGCCTGATTTTTAAGTTTAAAGCAGACCCATACATGGAAAATAAATAATAAAGAGTCAGATCAGACATTTAGAAAAAAAATTTTTAGTATCTACATAAATGGATAATTTCGCTATTAATCTTCATCCCTAAGTAAAAAGTAAATCTCAAATCAATGTTGAACAAAACGGATTATCATTTTTCAAAAATGTTTGTTCACAACTAAAACAGACCTATTGTATGTCAAAGTCCAGGTAGGCAATCAAATCCAGTTTTTCTTCAGACAGTAAATTTTGTAATCCAGAATTTAATCATTTAATTTTGATCTTCATAAGATCTCCAATGCATGCATGCACGCACTTCATCTCGGGTGTGATTGCCCAACTTAGCTTAGATCTGTACCAAATGGTGGAGATAACTTTTCTGGACACCCATCGGACATACACTACAGAATTAACGTGCATATGCAAAACCTATAGTGTTTGAACAAATGTCAGGAATCCACGTTTGCCAGCTGCTAGGATAACAAAGTAGAAGTGCACCAACATCATGAGAAGTGACAGAAAATGTTCGTTTACAAAGAAGATTAATAATCCATAAGTATTAGGAAAGATACTAGGAATCTTTCAAAATGTAAATGTAAATGTGATGTACTGCTATCTAGGAAGGTTTGGTTTCACACTATGAAGTTTCGGAAAATGACTTTGAGGCAATCCAACAACAAATTAAGCTATTTTATTGGGTTTGCACTTTGACAGACCTCTGACACTAACCAAGGTTCGACACGGCCAGAAAACTAATATCTGATGTCTTTATAATTGTTCAGTGCGTCCCTGATACAGCGGATCAGTCCTGTGTTAAAATTTCACTTGAGATGCTTATATATATATATATGCATGTTTATGCTAATAGGTATAAAGCATTAACTGTTTCTTGCAAACAAAATATTCAAACCATGCTGCTAATGCACTGAACTTATGTAAGCAACATATCTGTTTTCTCCATCCTGAATTTGCGCCAACTGTCAAATTATTAGATTTCCCACAAGATAAAAACTTTTATGAAACTGTACTTATCCACACATACATGCCCCATAGGTGCATGTATAAGTCCATAGGCATCACAAATATTTGTATATATTTTTTTTCCCCTTAAATCTAGAGGTTTGGTTTAAGCAGAGAGAGAGAGAGAGAGAGTCGGGTTTAATGAAAGTAATGAAGAGAATTAATGGGTTGTTGAGTTGTTGCACACTAAACATCAGCAAAACACACAGGAAAGCAATTTATAAGTAATACTAAAATGTTACCTTTTATTCCATTCATCTTTCATCTTAGCCACATATCCTGTCGAAGGAAGTTCATCCAAAGCCATGATTCTCACCCACTCACCCACTAACACCAGAGGCCGCCATATCCTAGCTACCAAGGAGCAGGTCGGCCCTAAGGTCCCACGCCTAATGAACTATCCAACCTGATTCTTCAGTCTGCAGGTGAACAACTGATAAAGGTGGTCTCTCAAACCCAGCATCAAGCTCCCTAATGCCATATATTCCACTATCAAGATGCCTTTCCCACAAGAACACAATGGAACAACCTAAGCAAACAGTGCTACAATGAGTGTGGGATATTGACAGAGGTTCAGAATTGACAAAACAGGAACATACCACTCCTGGTAAGTGGAAGAGACCTGCTAACATATAACACCTGTTTCTGTCCTAACTTAAACATTCCTGCAGGAGATTTTGATTAAAATTTCTTTACTCTAACCTCAGGATTTATTTTGACTTGGAAAAGTGAAACACCTTTCCAGCTCTAACTCTCAGAATCACTGGCTGGATTAATTCAGTTGCTACAAGTCTCAAAATGCCAGCCAAAATTAATGTCCCCTTTTGTATTATTTTACATTATGTAATCAACTTAAGTCTGTTACATAATCATTTCCCTGTATCACAACAGCCAAAAAAAAAAAAAAAGAAGATGATTTAAGGACAATTCTAACCCAATATCAGAATTGGTCAAAGGGAGCTAATGCGTAGTTTTGAACCACAATAACTCTCAGAGTTCTCAAAATTTTGTTTTTTTTTTTTAAAACATCAGAATCCTTAATGTGGTTTCCAAATGAAAGAATTTTTAGTTAGTTAGCTACGCTGGATTTCTTAACTATTATAAAAGATTAAAAGGTACATGCAGTTTTTCAGAAATGAGGCTATTCATTTTCCTTGAATCTGCATGACACCCATAAGGCGGATTTCACTGTTTCCTAAACCAAGTGGAGCAGAACTGGACGTGGAAGTTGGCTGCATTGCAGACAGTCCCCCCCCCTACCACTGGAACTCTTTTGGTTTTTTTTTTTATATATGTGGAAGGAAACTCATACAAGCAAAGAGCAGCAGCCATTCCAAGGAGGAACATCGCTCAGACTTAGGCCCTCAACCTCAGCAGTCCAGCGGACTAACCAAGCGCCACCCGACGAAGATATTATTAATGTATTACAAACATAGAAACGCACGCCTACAGAAGTAGGACATGTGCGGACTAGACTGAACCTCAAAACATCTTAATGTGCGAGAAACACTTAAACTCATCCATGCATAAATCAGCAACAAATTAACACAATAGTTCATAGTACATTCTCACCACAGTGATGGCTACAGTATGCTCGCCATTGAGGACTAGCTGTATTTAGTGTTTACTGGTATGGTTTCCTTTAATCTCCCTAACCACCCCATTAATGTGGTTTCCCTCCCCCGCCCCACCCTGAGTACTGTTGCTTTTCTCAAACAGTTGACCAGGTGGCTTTTTGGTTTATAGTTAGGGTTGACCCAGACAGCCTCTATCCAAGATACACTATTAACATCATGTTTCAGCTTATCCATGTATAATTTTGAGGATGACCTTGTTGCCATTATTGGTAGCAAAATCCCAAGCCATTTGTAAATAAAAAGAAATTTTGTAAGGTGATTGGGGGGAGGCAAGTAAACAAGTTGAATCCATCCAGCTTTAGAATGCAGGCTCATTCTGATTTCAAATTGTGGGAGCTAGCTGCTACAAATTTTGCTCATCTGAGATGTCATCGTTTCCAGGCATAATTCTACACAGTTTCAGTAATGTCTTTGCCTCTCCACTTCTTGTTTGTAGAATTTCGTGAAGAAAGAAACACACAACTTGTCTACCTTTTCCTTATTTTCTAGGAACGGTAAAAAATCTGTCAGATCCCTACACAGTTTGTACTATGCAGAGGTGGGAAGCAACATTTGTCATCTTCTGTAGTTGAATGTTCTCTTTGCTGATTCCCATGTACCTCCTTTAAAATTTATTTAAGTTACTGGTGGCCATGATCACACATTATCCAAGATTCCCAGAATGGTTAGTTAGATATCGGAATTGACCAGGCAACTTTACTTAATACTGGTAGCACTAATCAATCTAAGAATTCATTTCTCTTCTTGAACGGCCTGTATATGAGTTACAATGACTTCCTACCTGCTTGTAACTATGAAATCAAACTAATCTACATTATGTATATTTGTACAACTGCAACTATACACAAAGGGTCATTCCTATGGATTTTTCAATAGAGCAGTTTTAAACTGCATATTTTGTAATAAGATAAAGAACTATAACAAATATTTTTTTTTTTTCATGGATGCTATTTTGCTAAATTGTTTTGGTCAATAATTTCAGCTTCCTAATATCAAGCTAGCTGATACTCAAACAGGAGGCTGTGTTGATTTAGGATAAACAGTGTAGATAGGTACCCTGTATAGAGTTTCCTACATGATGGAGATATATAAAGCTGAGGTATCTTGGCATTGATTAAACTATAAGTAATGGCTGCTTATGGGCAGCCTTAGACCATTGATCAGGAACTGTATATCTACAGGTAATTTTCTTGGCAAGCGAAGGTAAGAGGGAAATATCACACATTGTGTTAAAGAAATAACCTCATGGTACTTAAGAAGAGGGCTTTACACAGAGGTCAAGTAAATTACTGTTGACACTTTAAGAGGTAAGGGGAGAGTCCAGATTGCATCAAGGCTGAGGTCAGGACTATTGGCTAAGGTCAGCTAATCAATTGGGATGACTCCTCTCACTATTGTTTGAATCTCTGATAATAATTTGAAAGCCAAAATTACAATTTATTGTACGGTTGGGCTGTCATAGGGCCAAATCAGTCTTGAATAGAGGTAGTCAGAAGCTGAGAACTTGATATGTTAATTGGGTTATTTCACTAGATAGGAAAGCAATGATTTATTTTCCAGAAGGAATGTAGTGTGAATGACCCCGTCAATTCACTTTTACAGGTGTCTGTTTTTTTCTTCAATGCCACAGCTTTCAAAGTCTCAGCAATTTGATTTTTTATTCCCAGAGTCCACAAATAAATAAGGGAACAGCGGGCAGATTAGGCTATCCAGAATGCCAACCTTGGCCGCTTTAGCAAATAAAACCTACTGAAACTCTTCCAATGGGTGGTAGGCAGAAGCTGGATTTGTCTAGCAAAATAGACTGACAGAAACCATACCACTAGCTAGTTGCCATGGCAACTGAACTTTGGCTGTTCTCACCAATGCTACAAAGCTAACTTGTTGGACCAAGAGATTATTAACACCAGCTACTAGTCTTTGAAATTAAGTTTTAAGAGAGTCGCTGAAGTTATAGATACAGTTCATCGCTGTACATTCTAGCATCGCCCTTCATGCAGATTAAGTCAAAATACATCTCTGGGATCAGTTAGCAGTTAATTATTCTCAACAAAGTATAGGCAAAAAAAGAATCTGTCTTTCCTTTTCATCGCTGGTTTTTGGTTTCTTCCCCTTAAAAAAAATTCTTAAACCTATCACAAAACGTTGCCAGTAAGAAACTCACACCCAATCATGTTGAAGAAAAAAAAAAGCAGATGACATTTAGTCATAGTGAGTTTATATCAGACCACCACCATCATGTATTAGGGATGTTCAAATGAAAACCAGCCAAAATAGCATTGCTGTAGTAGTATCTGGTCAGGTTTCATTTGAACGTCATCCCTGGTATGTATGCTGATGATGTACGTCTATTTCCTGAAAAATTCTCCACAGGTATTGAAATTAAGAGTATACAGCTGCATCTCTAAGGTATTAATTTGTGCAGTTAGAATACTGAACTAGTATATATAACATATATATTCAATTAAAAGATTAGATTCTAGAATATAATCAAATTAACTAGCCTTTAAGATTTGTCTAACTAAAAATTAGTTGTGTTCTAATTTGAGGGGCTTTCACATGATACTTTAGCTGTTCACAAAGGGTCAAGAATCATCATAATTTATAGAAAGCATTCAGGGAAAGAAAACAGAAAGTCCCATCTTTTTTTATACTTAAACTTATCCATGCTCTCCGTATTAACATTTTATTCTATTCTTTTAATTAAAATGTTTTTCTAGTATCCAGCTATACTGATGCTTTAGCTCACTTGTAATTATAGCTGAACCCTATCATTAGTAACTATAGTTGCTATTTGTTCACATAATAACGTAAACCATTATTTTGAAAATCTCTGCCAGGCCCTTCTCTCTCTGTCCTTCCAAAGCTGAAACACGAAGACTCCCAGCAGGGAATTCCTGCGCCGCCATCAAGCTGGTCCCTTGCCACAGTTGCTGAGGAAAGCGGTTGCGTGCCAGGCTAACCACCTGACCACGTAAAGTGGCAATAGGTTGTGTGGAAACTGATCCCGACCGGTGGTCGTCTGCCTTACGTGCCACCGTTGGCACACAGTTTCTAAAACTTTAAAAGGTTAGAATTTTTTTGTAAAATGTTCAAGAAAAACTTAAGCATTTTTTCACAATACTCCAGGATTTTGCTTCACTACGACTGTTTCTCCCCCCACCTTTTCCTATCTGTGTATGTATTTTCATGTTTTATTTAAAAAAAAAATGATATTAATTAGATTGCTTAACTGTATATCTCCTCCTCCAAACCTGTGAGCCGACGTGGGAACATAAGGCATCGTTCACCAGGAGAAGTCTTCGCTATTAACCACAAACGCTAATATTTTTATTCTAATCACCCAGCCAGACTATAAGCAAGGTATTCATTATTATCTCCCTTGCATCAATTAAAAAAAACAAAAAAAAAACACAACCTGCAGATTTCTATGGTAACTGGTGAATTCCCACTCTGTTGAATTAGTGGAAGAATGTAAGCCGAAAGATGGAAAAAAAAAAACATAAATGACGATGATGCATAAAGGAGGGGGGAAGAATAGAAAAAATGCTAAGCATTTGAGAACTTAAGAGGCTGAAACTTTTCAGAACAGTCCAAAAGTTATACTTTGGATGGATATCACATGACAATTATGGCTTAATACATAATAATAATAATAATAATAATAATAATAATAATAATAATAATAATAATAATAATAATAAGCCATTAAGTTGAAAGATGAGCTAAATCACAGGTGAGTTTTAGAGCCAGCAGAGAGCAGCTAAAATTTGAAACTGGGTGGGTGGGCTGCTCGCCATGCTAGGCCGCACACTAAATATGGCCATAGCGGACATCATCCCAAACTTCAAACAAATCAACACCTGGAAAGTTTTAGGGGGAGGATTGGATTCTTTTCAAAACCTTTCACTTTCCACTCAAAGTGGCTCACAGCTCCCCAGCTGACTTCGGGACGAACCCTCAGAGGAGGACATGATTGATGGTTAAGTATAATAAACACGGAAAGACAACAGCCAAGGCGTTGATAGAGTTAATCCCAATTGCTATTAAATTTAATATTACACGTTGTTACATAAATTGTTAATCTTTCCAGAGTGTTGGGGGGGGGGCAGGCATTACAGCCATAACATTGGGTTTTGTTGTTGTCTAAGGGGGCAGGCAGCGTGTGTGGTGAATGTTTCTGTCTGTCTCTCTGTCTAAACCAAAAAGTTTTGAAATGTTGAGGTTTTCAAAACGACCCCTGTAAGGTGGACCCAGAGGTCTGGGGTTAGAAGCAGAGCCGACCTCCCCACATCTGTGACAAGTCTCGCAGAACTCATTTAAAAGGGCTCAAAAAATTTCAAAAACCCCCGTGTTCTGGCAACCCCCCCTCCCCTGGGTACTGCAGGTCCATCACACGGTCCCACGAGATCAAGGTCTCCCCCCCCCTCCCACACATGCAATGGATCAACCAACCAACCACCCACCACTAACCCCAGGAAGGAGCATCATCACCGAGCCAGGCACGCACCCAGGAACTAAGACTCTGCCGTGGAAAGACCAACAACCGCTGCTCTGGTGGAGTATACTGCACTTTGACCGAGCAGGATCAGTACCCGGCTTCAGCCGCCAAGTCCCAATGACCACCCCACCTCCTGTCCTGCAAGTTCCATGAACGGAACCACAGTGCCTAACCTTTCTCATTTCAAATACCGAAACACATAATCTCTCCCACTCCCATGCACAGTGCAAGGCTCCAGTTGGAAACTCGTCTTTAAACGAAAGTTAACATGACCAAATTTTTAACTTTTTTGCACTACAACATAGGAATTAAATTTACCAAGACAATGGATCTTAGCCCAGCTCAGATTGAATGTCCCCTACGTTTCTGGAAGTAAAATTTTGCGTTCCTATTCTAGAGATCGTTCAATAGCCTTAGAAATTTGTGTACTAGTAAAAACATTTTGGAACTAAATCTACAGAATGCGTGTGGAATTATGATTAAAAGCCTAATGGTTATAAGGGAAGTAACTCACTGTTATTTTAGTTTCATTTTGTTACAGTAATTGAGTTAGGCACCATTATATCACATAAATGGCTTCGAGTTAACCATCACCAGCTGTTTGGTATTCTTACCATGACGCTACAGAAATTATGGTAATATAATCTCCATTTCTTTTAGTAAATAAACTATTTTCTAATATCAGACCTTGAAATTAATAGTCCAGGTAATGTTGTTCATCTCCTCTGATATTTTCATTTATGATGTGTACCAAAAAAAAAAAATTTTTTTTTTATTAATGTCTACCTTTTCATAAAATGGTTCTTGGTACCAATAGTAGCCCTTCACCAGAATCTTTTTCTAGAGTCATCATTTTTCCTCCTAACCATTCTGGAACTTTCTTAAGTAAACATTCACGACATCTGTGTAGCGTATTTGTGTTACTGAACTATGGTCTCATACAGTGATTCCTGGCACTGTAACACATGCGGCTCTTCACCGCCCAGTAAATTAAATAATAAAACACTCTTGAAGTTATGAGACTGCACATGGAGGGATTTGTTATATTTACAATGCAGACGACAAAGGTGATCCTTCTGTGATATACAGTCTGTGCACTAATCAATATATACCGGGGAGACAATCTACTTCCTGCATAGCCATTACTAAAGGATATGTAAAGGTTAATTTAAGGATAATATAATGGTAATAGGGAGATATTGCTAATGTGGCAGTTACAGAAGTTGGAGGGTTAAATGAGGGGGGGGCAGTTACAATCACCTATCACCTGACTAAACTACTAATGAACCTATCTTTCAGTGACTTTCCTTTTAAACTATGATCAAAAAGAGGGATTTTAAAATGCTGAAAAGGGAACAAGAGACTGGAAACAGGCTGAAAGTCATGTAGCCTAAAGGCAGAGCAGAAGCTGCAATTATAGTGAAAAGGCAAGGATGAGAAAGGGTATAAAGGCCGGAAAAGTTGACATTAAACATGGTCTAGGATACTGCGGAATACATGTCTCCATGTATACAAGGAATGGCAAGCACTGATCCTGACAGTCATCTCCACAAGGGCTGTAGGAAGACTGCTGCACAGTTTAAGAGTGAGGAAACCTTTGTCTCTAAGTGATTTCTTAATTCCCCCCCCCAAAAAAAGGGTCTAACCCCTCACAATAAAACTCGCTCCCACTAAGCCAGACAGTTATCTGAAAAACCTCAGCTCAAAGGGTTTATAAGGCTCTCATGCAAAAAGGGATAAAATAAAGGATTTTAAACAACTTCTGTGAAGCACCTAAGCTTCCCCCCACTCGCGTCTGTACAACTGACAGTCGTTCTGCTATTGTGCAATTCAAGAGAATTAATCATCTGAACAAAACTATTTCATGACAATGTAAAAAAAACAAAAAAAAACAACAACATGCGGGAACACGCACCATTTATTGCAATCACGTCAGCTCGTCTCGATTAGCTTAAGTACGCGTTTTTTTCCTTGAGCGAGTATCACTTTACTTATGGTTAATTTGACAACAGCTATTTTCTGCATAGACGTTTTCTCACTTTACACCAACAAATCATTTTAACCAATTTACCTGTTAAGTTGCCAAAAAAAAAAAAAAAAAAAAATTACTACAGAATTTAAAAATTTTTTTTTTTTTCGGTTTGGATTGTTATTGAGTTTCCCTTGGACAAGGTCAGAAGCTAAGGGGTTAAAATGCCTTGGGTAGGAATGCTGGAGAGGTCAAGATTGTATAGGTCAAGAGAGTTTCTGCAGCTCTGCATGCACTCTGGCTATGATTTTTCTGTTGATTGATACCAAAAAATGTCCATGTATTAAATCTCCATGCTAGACTTTTTCAGCTACCTACCTGATTAATCCTTAAAAGAAAATGTGGGACTTTGTTTCATCAACTTGATAGATGTATTCAATTCCTAGACTGGACTAACTCACAGTCAACCCGGAGAAGTCAAAATGCAACTTCGCTTACCACAACTGAAATCATAGCCACAATAGTTTATACACAACACGATAACATAAAAGGTTAATCCTAGATCAAACTTCAGTAGCCATAGATGCTTTCCTTGAAAGCTGAGACAACGACAGTAATGCCAAATGATAGACAGACAGAGACAGCTCCAAAATGTGTGTCCAGTGAATAAATGTCATTGTTGGGGAGAATTTCTATTGCTTTATTAGTCTTCTTTTGGAGTTCCAACACAAAGCCTGAGTCACGTCCGGCCAGGACAGCAGACCACTGCCACATGACCATCGTGTTATACCTGAAGATTTGCAGGTTAGATACACAGGACATTGTGTACACATCCAATGTTTGTTAACTCCTTTTTGTAAACAAGCAAACAGTATCACCTGATGAGGCAGCGGAGAAGAAAAACTGTTGTACATCGTCAGATCTTTTTCTGTACCTAGCACAGTTCATCAATGTAAAACATGCACAGTTAGAATACCTGTGAAGCGAACTTTAAAACAAATTTGGTGATAAAAGAGTAAATTACATCAAGAGAAAAACATAAAACAATAACCTATTATTAATATTGTTTAAAAAAAAATCTTGGTTTTGTTATGTGGCAAGCTTTTATCGGCAATCATTGGAAGACCTGGTCAGGTGTTTTTAGACAAATTAGGATTTCCTCCGAAATTTAAACGTAGTTAAAGACAGAAATATCACATTATAACCTTTGCTCATTAATTTACAAAGATCCATCATCACAACTAGCACATTTCACCCATTGTTTACTTAATCTTATTCACTTTCTCGGAGAAGAGGCTGGTGGTGGTGGTGGTGAAGAGAGCCAGACACTAACTGCATTATTCCCAAAGTTTCTTTAAAGATAAAAAAAAAAAAAAAAAACTGTTAATTTTCAAATTTCTCCAGTCTGCCTGTACATATATATATATTTGTGAGTGGATACTGACCATGGCAGCAAAATCCTGTGAATGTCTTATTCATTTTTCAAGGATTCTCCAAGCAGCAGGAAGTGATATACATTTACAGAGATCAGTGCCCACGTCCTGTGAATGTAAGAAACGCAAAAGTTCTATTTGAAACACTATTGATTTACTCCATAAATAAATTAAAAAAAAAACTCTTTAGGTAACATTATATTTTTTTTTATCAGTTATTCAAAACTCCTGACAGGTTTTCTTTCAGATATAATGACCGCTACCATAGGTCTCCATCCTTGACGAGAGGCCCACAGGGCTGCGTGAGTTTGGCTGCATCATAGCTGAGCATGGTGCAAATGACAGTTAAATGCCTGTTGTTTATGACAGTAAGTGTATTAAAAAAAAACCACATGGTAGCCAAGGAAAAACAGGGTAAATTCTAATTTTTTTTTTAACAAACAGGGATGCAACCAGAAAAGTATCTTTCATTGAAAATAGCAGTCAAAACTTTAATTTTCCCTCCCCCTTCTAATTTATATATGCCACTCTGTTTATACATTTTGTGCGCTTCTTTTGTTGAAAACAAAGCAAATTAAAGACAATATCATAAATTAGATTCCATTTGTCACAACAGACCAAACAGCAGCATAAATTGGTAGAACTGTCCGTTGCCGTGACAGTTGAGTGAACACTTTTAACTCTCTCTCAAGGATGTAAATCTGCTCAAGTTCGGACCATTTGTCACATTCTATTCGGTAAGCACGAGAATAGTGGTTCAGCAGTCGACTACTGGACTATAAAGGCACAAGGCCTCCCCCCCCACACACACACAGTTCAAATCCTGGTCGGGAACAAACAGCTCCATTTGTCGTTATTCCCTAGCATGGCTTTTCCTACCCACCCTGGCCAGTTTTCCTCCCACATCTAAAAGTTAAAGGTATTAGTGAGACTTTCTTTGTCCAGTTGGCTGAAGCTGAAGATTGAGCATAAAATAACAATACCTTGTTCATGAGATGTCAGCTGGGTATATGTATGTGATTGTGTGTGTCTGTGTGAACAGTTCTCATATGATTTCAACAGACATGCTTGGATTATTTATAAATACTGGACTGGCAAGTAGCAGTGATCGTTGTTCCTCCATATTTAGCTTCTTTGAACCTGCATTCTGACAACAGTGCATAGGTCGTATGTCAGATTCCTAAACCCAGACATGGAGGAGAACAAGATGCGGAGGTTAGCCGTTTGCCTACCACAGTAAAACCCTTCGCGTTTTTAGATGAGAGAGAGGGGAAACTACACAGGTCCTGGTTGAGGAGAAAAAAAATATCATTCAAAACCTACCTTACGTGATCAAAGAGCATGATTGATTCGTTTCAGTTTGCTCTAAATGTGTACAGCATACTCCTGTTATTTAACACCGAGAAACAACGCAAGTGTGAGCAACACCTTGACATGAACCAAAGCTCTGCCACTGGCTTTGTATTCAGTTTTAAAGGGTTTAAAAAGAGGCTGATGGAGATGAAGAAAATGTCTGCCAATTTTTTTCTTTCTTATTTTTAAATACATTACTCAGTGTTTGCTTGTTTTGTTTTTTTTTTTTAAATTTAGCAACATCCACCCATCCAGATTTTACACCAACATTGGCTTGTTTGTTTCGGACAGTATATAATAGAAAGATCTACATCAATAACTGTCTTATTTCTTTGAGTAGCAGAATTACGGATAAGTGGAGTAGAATATCACCATTAGCAGTGAGAATGTCAAGTATTTCAAAAAACAAAACAACAAAAGAGAGACATTTCTTCACCAGAAGAGCCTTGTATACACTATATTGTATAAATATATACATAGACATAAGAGGTATGTTCATCCAGGGCGAGTCAGACTCTCCTTAAATATTTAAAATGGTCAATACCATGTTTTCCAGTAAACTTTGTTCTTTGACTAGTAAGATTGCACAGATCAGCAATATATAATGGTTCTCTCTAATTGGTTATTAGCTCACCGCCAACTGTATTTGTACATGAGGCATGATGAGACACTGAGAAAAAATAAAACTATCAAGAACAATAGAGCCCATGCTGGCTGGTGTTTTCTGGTGTGCCCTACTGTGTTTGGTCAGTCTGAGAACCCAGGAGACTAATCTAGTAGGGAAATGAAGCTGCATGTTCTCTGAAGGCTGGCACAAAGGTTCCCTCTAGAATTCCAAGAGAAACCAACCCAGCAGCCTGCCCCCATGGTTAACACCATGATAACTATGCACTGTTTTAACTATTAATCCCTTGCCCACAGATTCAGTGGGTGGTAGGTAATATTTTATAAGAGGAGGAAAATAGTTGGAAGATGTTAAACCTGGAGTCTTGATTAAACTCAAACGCATTACGATGCTGCCACTTCTTCAGATGGCAAGAGGACAAAGCAAAACTGATGCATGCAAAAATGTTCCAGAACACTGTTTTTTATCCAGCAAGCAGAGAAAGCTCTCATAATGGATATGATGGACTTCAACTTTAAAATATGCCAATCACAGCAAGAAATAAAATTAAAATAAAGCTTATTTGCATATTACTCTTCTTGCTTTCTGAAAGAGATTTAAAAACCTCAGTCCAGTGCACCAAAGCCAAAAAAGTACACACATTTGCCCTTTAGTATGCCTCACCATAGCCCACTTCAAATAAACCAGAATTCTGCACTTGCTGAATTAAGGATTTGAATAGTTCACCTTGATCACCAATATTCAATGACCAAAGTTAGCATTCATTACACCTGAAATACCAACTAATAAAATGTTGCATATTGTGTATTAAAAGAAAAAAAGCAAAATATATATATATATATCATTACATGCCACTAAGTAGTAGAATAATGCAAAATTATTTCACTGGATTAGCAGACAGAGGTGCACAGCTTATTTCTGAATCTGAGGAATAACACCCCCCCTTTTTTTTGATTCTGAATAATCTAGAATAAGTTATCTAAAAATAAAACTATTTAGTAGAGCAGCGAGAGCAGATATCTACAACAGTAGAAAGGTAAAAAAAAAACAAAAAAACAAAGCAAGGTGTAAAAACCAACTCTGAACAGAAAAAAAGGAAAATAAAGGTCATTATTTCATGGGTCGGGGCGGGGGGGGGGGTATGTAGTCAAAAAATAAACGACACAAAACCAGCAGCAGCCTTGCAAGTTACATATCCGCATGTAAGTGATGTCTCAGCATATTATAGTGGTACTGAAAAAAACCAACCTGAATAACTGTAGTCAATTCTGGCTATTTTAGGCTCTCAGTTTAGAGATGATATCTTAAAACTTAAAGTAACATAGCAGGCTGAATGTTTTACATTTTCTTTAAGGGATGATATTAATATGGTTTCTGTCTGCAGATAATTTAGAATAACAATCCCACAATGCAGTGCTGCAAAAATCCATGATTACCCATAAGTATAACTTAAAACATCTGCTAATCCCCAAAAAGAGATGCATAGTTCATTCTTATACTGTCATACTTTTTTTTATTTAAAGATTGAAGTAGTACAATTCATCTCCAGCAGAGTTGAGAGCATTCTTCCATACTGGATTTTATAGCTAAACATTTGGTAATAATCTGAACCTTAGTCATAGTATTGCATTGTGGGAAGTTTTTGTAAATTAACAGCATATAGAAGCCAAACTTAGATTTCTCATAGCCACTAAGTAATGGAACAGAATGCATGGAACAGTTTGCCTAGTGTAGTTGTTCAGTGTGACAAATGCAATGCATTTTTTTATGCATTGGACATATGGTTTGAAAGGAGAGAAGTTTATGTAAATTAAGACTTTGTGCCCTTCATGACTATCTGTGGCATGGCAGTCTGGTGGTTAAACTACTGAACTGTTAAGTTTGACAGCCAGAGTTCAAATCCCAAAGAAGCAAATGCATCTAGCTGAGGAAAAAGAGAGAATAAACTGTGCTAGAGAGGTTTTGCCCAACTGAACCATTCTTGATTGTTTGGGCACTTTTATCTCCCCCCCTTCCAATATAAAAATGAAGGCTTCCAGTTGAGACTTTCTGCTTTACCAGCTGCTGCATCGCAGTGTAGCAGCCAGTCACTTGCCTAGTTACTGTGCAGAGGGTTGAGAATACAGGCTAACCACCTGACTTGGTAGGTGATATGGCATCTGGCTATAGAAAAAGTACCCGGGTTTTCACTTTACGTGTCACTTCCCGCACTAATGTTGCTCAACAGGTAAGATCAGACCAAGCACAATCTCAGACAAATTTTGCTGAAGATGGCAATGCCAGGTCCATTTGGCGGTAACTGTGGTGCTACACACATTTTATCTTACTGCGTCAATAGCTGCAACTGAGCTGTAACTAAGAAAAAATAGTGGCTGAATCATTCACTGGGCTACATATGATAACATCAGTCACCTGGAATTACATACTATTTCAAAGTGTTTCTTAGATACAAAGAAGTTTCACCTCTGAGAATGCAGCAGAATTTATTTTTAAATATTGTGCAGGTAACTATTTATTTAAAACAATACGCATTGTACAAAAAAAGATAATTATGATGGGGCAATACATCTTTGGAAAAACTGAGAACAATTCAGCATTGAAGATGATTTTTTGCCCAGGCCTATCAGTTACAAAATAAACTTAGTTCTTGTTAGCATCTAATCTTTGCAAAGTTTCCTATGTCACCTCCACAACCGCATAGATAAAAGTAACCTTACCTTCTCACAGTAAGAGTCAATGTTCGGAATGCACTCTGTATGAGATCTGTAGCATCAGCCACTGAATTACAGGCCACATCATTAATACAGATTATCTCATCTCCTTTGAGAAGGTTACTATCGGCAGCTGTACTATTTGGCATAATCTGAAACATTTTGAAACAAGAAAAAATTATTCAAATATGTAAGGAAAAAAAATTTTCTTCTTTTGTGATATCTGCAAAGTAATGTCACAAGAACCCTCTGTATTCTTTGTTTCTTATGAGAAAGATACTTCATGTCTGAGAGCAAACAGCTCATAACGAACACACGTTCTCATACTGAATTTGGTAAATTACGTAAAGAACTCGAATGAATGCATTTTTTTCATCTGCAAGAAGTATCAATGGTACATATTAGATCCACATTAATAAAGCACCATATATGCTACAGGCTGAATGTGATGACAATGATGGTTTGTGCTGAAACATCAAATAATAGGAGATGTTTGATTCAAGTACATTTTTTTAAAAATCAACCCTTAAGAAAAACAATAGGCTATGTTACAATAACAAGCTATGCCTTCAGCTGCCACAACTGCTGTCTCTATATGAATCAGTGGGTGTGCCCCTAAAAGATCCTACTTTATCTCTGAATTAAAATAATGAGCGCACTGCTGGCTTTTGGATGTTTGTTGGAAACATTGCCAAAGTTATTCGTCAGCGCTCTATTGGTGACAGATCTACTGAGAAGATGATGGATAGGATGATTTAAGGTTTTGTTATTGGGAAAAACTACATGCACACAAATACACACACTGTCTCACATTGCCATAGAGAGACTTTGTCTGAAAGGAAAAGCTGAAAACACAATCTGTTTCGAATTATTTCGTCACTTAAGCACTGGAGAGTCCAATAACATTGAATATTGTTGGAAAAATGATGTTTGCATGCAGGCATCAGATGACCACCCCCAAATCTTCCAACTCTCATTTTAAAAAAATGTATCCAATTAAAAGAAAATGACAAGTTCCAGTATAGACCATCCAGGAGTGTGTGGAAGAAATTCCACATGTAACTGCTGACACCTAACCATGTCCAGGTAAAGTACTTGGATGCCAAGACTGATGTCCCAACACACCATCCCCCCTATAGCTCTGCTGTCAGACAGATGTCTTCTCAGATCGCCTACATTTCTGAGACATTGCCAAAATCTCTAACTCATCTGCCGATTTTTCTCCAGGACATCATTTTATCAATAAATTATCATCGCTACCAGTCATTGTTTAAATGAATCCCAGCTGAAATAGCATCAGGTTCATCTGGACAATTTCCTCGGTACCTGTCAATTGTGACCAAACCTAAGAACCAAACTGGGATCCTTGTGTGAACCAAACGTTGTCTTTCTGCCTTATTTAGAATAACTTTTTTTTCTAATTTACAAAAAAATATGCAAAAAAAAAGAAGCAGCAGCAATAATAGCATAAATAAGAGTGTAAGCTTTACATAAACCCGAAATATTTAAGAAGAAACAGGGTGAATACAATAACAATATTGACACCCAACGATGGAAGTACTTTAATAAGATACAGAATTGTAATAACGACGACGACATTCTAACCTGGGGGTGACATCGTGACGAATCTTGCAGCACTTTTATCTACTAAAAATAGTGTGAAATTTAAAAAACAAACAAAAAACTGTTACCTCAGGAAATCGCTAAAAAAATTTAACTAAGTGTTTACTGTATAAACATCACCTGCAATCATGAATAATTTAATCAGAATCCACTCCAAGATGAACTCAGAATCACTTATTTGAAAATCTGGAGTTTATTTGGACTCAGACGAAGACTTCATGTCAGTCGTGTGTTAGAGTGCAGCTTCATCTGATTGGTTTTACCCAAGATGTATAATTATCAGAATTTAAGAGCAGAAACCCATCTTGGTTTCCCCAAGCTGCCCAGCCCCTCCAGAGAAGAGGAATGGTCCACGATTCTTAAAGCTATCAACACTGTATCACTATTACGTTTTAATTTAGTCCACTTATTAACAATTCTCTTAAAATATATTTTCTGATGCCACATCCTGCATGAATGTTAGCTAATGTGTAATTATGATTCCTGCAACTGTATAAAACTGAAAAGTGTCCCTAAACCCTATTTTGAAAACTTCTATTCAATTTCCTCTTAAATGTTTACAATTCAAAAACTTCAGCAGATTTGTTATTTTTAATTGTTCAGCATAATCCTAATAATTTTAAGACCTGGAACCTTCTCTGCTGGCTTTCAGTCTCTTTGATTTTTATATAGCTTCTATATGACCTCACCTGTTTGTTTTGTCAACACCAAACACATGAGGTTGGTGCCATATGGATTTTATTGTTACAGGAGGAGATATTAATGAGGAAGATGGGGCATGTCACAACCTCTGTATACTGAGCAATACAGATCTGATGGACCACAAGTGGTATACAGAGGGTTAAACAGTTATTTGTTTGTTTTTTTTTGAAGTGCTGCTCATTATGCTTTACAGGTATGAAGTTCTTATTTGAGAAAGGATATTGATTCATTAGAGGAGTACTCCAGCTCAAAGTTGGCTAAGTATTTTATAAAAACTTAATGTCAGAAAAATGCATCATTTAGAGCACTGTATTGTTAAGATGTAGTCATTGACAAGGGAAGAAAAAAACTTTTAAAAATCATGCTTATAAATAGCCAAGACTCCTCCACATTCTTATAATCACTGAACTGAGCTGACAACCATTTATTTTAAACTTATTTTGTTAAAATACCATAACAGGTGTTTAAACACAAACAAACTGATAAGTATTATAACTGCTGTTCTTTGTGAGGAAAACATTATAACTTAGCTGTCAAAAGACTAACAGAAAATAACATTAATTTTTCAGTTAGACTTTTCTGCGCAACTTTTGACGGACATAATTTTGCTGCTAGCATGTTAGAGAAGAGTCCACACTTCTTCAGGTAGAACTAAACATGCATTAGAGATTTAAAATGTATAAAAGTTAAAAATCAAAATAAAGATGTATTATTAAAACAATCCTTTTGTTAAATATAAGAAAAGTTCTGTCTAATAAACATGGTGAGTCACTTCTACTGGTAGGCACACGTAGCTCTAAACATTTCCACAACAATATTAATAATTAACAAGTGCAAAGACAAGGCAAAAACACCGCACATGCCTGGATATATTTACTTCCATATCCATAATACTGGCTAAAAACAAGAATGCAATGTATGTACAACTAACAATTCACACATTAAGATAACACAGAATTTTAAAATAGACAAGTTTTTCCAGAATTGAAGAGCAGATACCATTTCACTTTATACCTGGCATTGATTTTGAAAGCTCAACATCAGTAATATTTTGATATTTATTCGAAGAAACTTAAAATCGTGTAAAAGTTTCCTCATAGGCAAAGAACCAAAGACAAAGGCGTTCTCGTGTGTGCACGAGAAATATGCACTATATCCATGTTATGAGAGTCTCTTGGGAAAAAGAACTTACCAGAACAAGACTGGTCAGTAGTGCCAAAACTGCTCATCGTCAAAGACTGGAAAAAAAAAACTGTCGTTTTGGTTAGATGGCCTAAAGCCATCAAAGATTAGAGACAGGGATAGCACCATGGCAAGCAGGTAAGCTCGATGGTTAAAATTTAAATCTAGGGTGTCCAGTGTCTAATGATGTCACACAATGCAAGCAGGGAGGGTGTATAGTATCTACGCCAACTGAATTGCCAGATGCAACTCTCAGACTCTTGTTTAGTTGCAGTGCTGAACTGACAATCATCACTTACCATTATCCCTGAACACTTACCCCCAATTCCTGCAATAATGTTCAAAACCTGTTTCTAACAGAGATCATATAGGATGTCTTTGTTTTAAGGGGAAGCAACTAAGAAAGTGGACAAGTAAATTTGTAATGCTTCATTCATTTGACTAAAGAGTATACAGATATCTGTAAACATTCCATTTCAAGACTTAAAAAAAAAAATCTCCCCGTCTTTAGAAAAACAAGTGAAGTTGAGGTAATATAAATCTAAAGAAATTGGTTCAGGGTCTCTGCCATATGGAGCCTTCTAGCTGGCATTTCTAGGTCTCGCTGTTTGAAGTTATGCTAAGACAGTGAAGGGAAAACAAACAAACAAACTTCTGCTATACCGATAAAGCTACCCCCAGCTGACATGATTCATGTTGGCTTAATAGGCTCATTAAAAAAATTAGAATTCTTTTCTGGTATCAACCCTAAAGAGGAAACCATGTCTACAAATACTCCATGCCTGAATACCCTTTCTCTTTTCTCCTCCTTCCAAGTGACAGACTTTTAAATGAAGCTTATTTAACATCTCATTGCCACAGAAACAAACAAAAGCTGTAATCTGGATAAACACACCTGTGAATAGCATGCCTGATGTGCAATTCTCCAGGTACATGAAAGAAATATCTTTTAGTACTTAACATGCCTGGTTTTGTACTTCTCTTGATGAAGTGAACATCTGGCAGAAGTTCGAGTCCAAGGTTTTTGTTTCGTTCCTAATATAATCTTAATTTTGTACCTGTACATTCTAAGATATTCAGGCACAGATAAGGATGTTATATTTCTTGAAGCACCAGAATGAAATGAAATTTTACCAAAGTCAACTTCTATTTAAATAGCTTTTAGTCTCAACTTAGCTATAATTTTCTGAAATTATAAATTTACCCCCAACCAACATTAATTTTCTTAATTTGTTTATATATTTTAAAAAGAGGAAAAAAAAAGGTGTGCTTTGTTAATCGGTCTTGCGGCAATGATTAGGGAAGACTAGGGAAAGTTACAGCATCAGTGTGAACTAGAATCAGTGTCATATGACAATTTAAGTCTGTAATAATCAGCTCCAGTCACCCATAATCCAGTTTCCAGTTGGAAAATGAGAATAAACAAAATAATCAAGTTTTTGTTGCTTTTAATACATTGTTGGGTGGGAAAAAAAAAAACAGATTTGTTCAGCATTTTTAAAGTATTCTATATACTATTATCTAGCTTTAATGCTACATTAACCACAATGCACTTGTTCTACTATCATGAATATAGAAGCACATCTTTGCTTTCGACAAAAGACAGTTTTTGTAGCAGGGGAATGTTACACAAACTTGCACACGAGCGTTGTTTCGCTTGTTGTGTTATTGAGCATGATGACCTGTCTTTAGCACCAGGTAGGTAGGTCTCGACTAGTAACGTGAAAACCTGAGAAAAGAAAGGTTCAAATCACCATTTAGTCCCAACAGTGAAAGGTGACAGTGATAAGTTCAAGAAAATACAAGGCATAACAGGGATAAAACAGGCGAGAGGCACCATTCTGGTAAGGTGCACAGTCAGAGACAAACTATTTGGCCAAAGACCAAGTAGTCTGAAAGTGAACAGTGGGGCTTACACACAACCCTGCCCCCTGCCCACCCAAACCTGATTGAACAAGTGTGGTGTTCAGAAGGGCAGGTCTACAGAACCACCAATGCAATGGTTCGAGTCAAAAGTAGGGAAGAATCCAAACGTGTGCACAAGACAAGTGCTTGGGTGTACTCAAGGTAAGACAAAAACAAATGTGTGTCCTTTATTGGTTAAAGACAGAAGGGCAGAACGTATAGGAATATTAATGAGCATGAGTGAGCATCAGCTGGCTGAAGTAGGGAAACATTAATACTTACTGCATGCTGCATTATCAGAAGAGATTTGCCTTCATTCGATAAATTCAGTTACATTTTATGTATTGCAATGTAACAAGGCACTGATATCATTCTGCAAAGTACTGGGTGCATGTGATGTGAGTGCGTACTATAAAAAAAAAAAAACAAACACAAACAACAACAAATGCAAAGATTTGCACCCACTGGGAATTCTTGTGAGCTAATTGTTGAGCTAAACATTAATTAAATATCCGAGTACAGTTGAGGTAGTGATACAAACCAGCTGAGAAAAAAAACACCACCACCATACACCTGCTGATGTAATACATCTGCATAATGACTTATTACCCGCATTCATTTAATAGCAGCATGCTGGTATATCGAATGGAACTAAATCACAATCATCTCCTTTATTTACAGACTTTTCTATATGGTTTGCACTTTAAAAATGGTTGAGAACAAAATTACTACATTCCTTTGTCATCAGTCTTCGGGGAAAGAAGAATGCATGTGGTTTTTAAAGAATGTTCTTTTCCAATGTTCTTTTGTTGACAATAATTAACCTCATTTCTATAACTTTTTAAGTATAGTATAGGTGTTACACAGTAATTATTTATACACACAAATAAAACGCTAAAATCCCCTAGTGGGCTGCTAGTCTTTGCTGTTTTTCTTAAACAGCTACACTTACTGGTTCCAGTACCTACTTTGGTAAACCATTCCCGGCAGAAATTTTTATACTGGCATATCATCAAAAACACCTCTGTGCAACTTTATATTTTTTAATTCTAGATAAAGCAGAGATGGTAATGCCAACCATGGCTTCTTCTAACAAAGGATTTCATAAGGATAATCACCACATCTACAGCTAACTGAAAGCATTTCACTCTCTCTAAAGATCAAGTTATACACAGCGCTGAGCAGTAGTGCATAGGTTTGAGGACCTGAGTTCAACGTATCGCTCTTGGTCTTCTTCACCAGCCATGGTGGTTTCAGTTACCTCCCACTTGAAAATGAAGAATTTCTGCCCCGAGCCTGCCACTGGAGCACAAAACAGCAGGTGGGAGAGCGTGCATGGTGCATTGCAAACATCAACAACGGCATCACTTTAACAACAACACTAATAAATAGTATACTAATCTTGGTAAACCGTTGCACTTCTGGATCATTTACATCTGTTATGTAATGCGGACTCAGCCTGTACTGCAGGACGAGTTATACAGATTTGGGGCGGGTGCAGGGTTAAAAAATACTGAAGGAAGGAAGGATTGAAAGTCTGCTGAAACACAACATCTGAACATGGAATACATAGTCTTATAAGTACAACGAAAACATTCTGAGAGATAATTGGGGGCGTCTTTCAATTTACAGAAGAAAAAAAAAGTAGCCTGGGGATGAGGGAGGGAAGTTACTGGGGTATGTTATTAGCAGAAAGTAGAGGATTTGTTCAAGTGCCTACCCATCGCATTAGCAGCGGCAGCTTTGTTAACTAATGAACATGTTTCAATGATATCTTTCCCAGCTGCTCTCATCAAGATTTAACAAGAATTGATTCAGTGAGCGATGATGCTAAGGTGCAGCAGTAGTTGGTTTTTCTTCTTTCACCAATAAGGTGATGGAGAAATGATCGAGCTAATCTCATCTCTTAAAAAAGCCAGGTTTTGTCAAAACCAAGGACCTTCCAGCAGCCACAACACAAAACAGCAACACCGGTCACACAACCTTCCCCAGTCAGTGTTAACAGTGGAACCATTCATCCAGCACTGAATGGACAAACCCCAACCCGGACCTGACCAGTTTCAGTAGACGGCTTCTCTAAACCACTTGCTCTCCGCTATCCTTGTAAGAAATTAAAGGAACGTGATATCCCTGTAGCGCTGCATTATAGATGTTCTCATTAGCAGCTGAATCAATAACTCCCAACTGAAGAAAATACCCAGTGAACGCCACCAGACGAAAACCTTGCTCACTCATGAATTAAATTAATTAACTATTTATGCAGTAGTCATAGAAATAAAAATATTTAATGCCTGCAACATTGTCTACTTACATATAACTATAAATAACAAAATAGAAAAGCAAAGCTGCTGAACAAGATAAATCAAGATTAATGATGTATTCAGTAAGGTCTTCATAAAGAAATTAACATAAATAGATCAAAGTGATGGATTAAATAACAATGTATATCAGTCTTCCTGTACTTATAAACACGAGCTATACATACATTTTAAAGCAAATCTTGAGAAATCCATATATTTTTTAAAAACAAATGCTTCTTGAGAGCGAGAGAGAGAGAGAGAGAAGGTGATATAACCTTGCCATCATGTTTAATCTGGAGTATTTTATTCAAAATGACCTTCAGAGTTGTCAGCAAAAATTTTTTAAGATAAGATAAATGGTGGCTACTTACATATCAGGAATTCAGATAATTATAGCCACTTTCTTTTATCCAAAAGTTTAAAGTTTTCCAACCTTTCTTCACATGACTACATCTACCAACATTCAGTCCAACACTACACAGAAAGACTTAGTCATACTTTACAACCACTGCATTGCACTCTCCGTAAATCGTATCATCACTAATTTGTTAAAACAAGTTATAAATTATAAGTCTTACAACATTTTTAAACTTCCAGTATAGTTTAGAGGATAAACATGGTTATATGCCTTGGCATTCCTTTATCTAGTGTCTAACCCCCCTGATGGCTGATTTAGCCTGGCAGTAGGACACTGAGAGAGAGAACTACTTGTTCAGTAGAAGTCTAGGTAGTTGGATCACTATACACAAAAGCAGCAATTTTTTAGCATACATTTTGACTAAGTGTAGTTCAGTAGTAGCGAATAAGCAAGAAGCTATCATGGCTTATATAGGAAAACTCAGGCAAGAGAACTGGCAAGTGCTACAACTCTAAGATTAATACTATCACTACCAACTATGCCTACGGGTAACTCATTCTACTTATTAGCAGTTTTATTACACATGAAATAACTAATTAAATATTTTCTTTAACACTTTTGGAGCTCTTTAAAAGTGAGAACAAACAATGTAAAATCAGATCCCTTATACAGATGATGTTTAGCTCATCTCAGGCAACCAAATTCCAAGCTCAATGCACAACTATGACACAAAAAGAGTATTGTTGTTCACAATTTTCTTGACAGAAGAGCTACAGGATCAGTTGTGTTATCACAAAAGTCTTTTTACCTATGGAGTAAATTAAATGTCCCTTTAAGAAATGCATGTTCTTTTTGACTGCTGATGCATGGGGTCAAACCATCAAGCCAGTAGGACTTCACTGACCCCAACCACAATAAAACATTACAAATATCAATCAGCAACACAGTACTCCCTCACAATGACGCAGGAACAAAAACAGTGCATCACTTCAAGAGATGGAAATAACCTGCTATTTTCTGTTATCATCTGTTTAATTTCCTTTTGCTGATTTTGGTCTACAGTAGACTACTAATGACGGCCTTTGAGGGAAGAAACTTCGGTGGACTAATTTCTCTGAAGTTTTTGAGGTTAACCACTGCTCCACTTGTTGATGGCAGGAGTTCTTCATCGAATGACGCACAGGCATCGTACGCGCTGTCTTTACACCGCAAGACCAAATTCACGTCTGAGTCACTGGTTCTGCTTTATCATCACTGTAGACCCAGGCATCAAACTTTGCTTGGTGGAGTAGTTTCTGAGAAGGCCTAGCCAAAACCCATCAGTTTGCAGGCATTTTCAACTAATGCAGTGTGATTCGCCATGTCCTCATCCTTCCCTTCAAGAATAATGATCGTTTGACTGGGTTCCATGAAAGTGCCTGTAAACCCTGTTTTAAAGCACTTTTCAACCATCTCAGCAATCAAATAAATAGTTTATTTCCCCACTCAATGACTTAAGAAATTTTGTCTTGTGTGAAAACATTGCAAAGAACTTCTTCAGTACACATGCTTGAGATTGGAGATGACACCCACATCCATAGACTGGACCTTTTAAGGATTGGTAAGATGCAGAAAAGAAACTTGAAGTTCCCCCATTCCTAGTCAATGTCTCTTCTGTAGAAGGGTGCGCAAAACAGTTGCCCATCAGTGGGAGAATTCTAAAAGAAAGTTTTCGATGAGACATACATTATGCCAAAGGTAAATAACTACGACTGAAAAATCAATTCTTCATAAGGTCATGTCATCCATGATCCATGCATTTGAGTTGATCTTACTGATCAGTAGAAAATTATCACAGTTCATGTGATTTGAGGTGAGTGGATTAACGAACTTCCCTATGACAAATTATGATTTATAATCTTCATGGTCATCACATGAATTATAGAACATGGTTTAATTTTTCTTGCAGACTTCCACCTGTTTGTCCAATTTCTCTGCAAATTTCTTATCTCGAGACAGCTTCCAAAACAACCCTACCTCACCAGTTTTGTATATTTTTTCTTTGACAAATCCACCAACAATTTTTCTTCTTAATTTGGACATGTACAGTATCTGCATCTGTTGTTCTCACACAAGTTCCAATTGTTTCACGCCATGCTTTTCCCCACTGCCAAAGTCATCCATCAGTTACTTTATATTTACATTCCATTTCTTTCTCTTCCACCAGCTTCACTGCCCCTCCTCCTCCTCTGGAGCACTTTGCTGCTGTTCAAACCAGACATGGAATTTCATCTCATCTTTTAGACAATCTTGCAGAGTTTTA
Organism: Nautilus pompilius; assembly: GCA_018389105.1. Classification (NCBI taxonomy): domain Eukaryota; kingdom Metazoa; phylum Mollusca; class Cephalopoda; order Nautilida; family Nautilidae; genus Nautilus; species Nautilus pompilius. The sequence goes on along the minus strand of JACATO010001368.1, from coordinate 30,018 downwards.
TCAGGAACACCAAGCTCTTGAGATACTAACTTGAAGTTTTTGCCTGCTTTCAACCTTTCTACAGCACCCAGCTTTTCATAAACACTGTGCCTTTCACTTTGATGCCATTTCTTCATCACACTAGTGAATACTGTTAACTATATAACGGCCCCATAAGGTTGTCACTCACTAATCACATGAATGCCTACATACAAAATTGGGGACATACTGCAAACACATGATATATGAAGTATATTACAACTGAAAGCACTAAGGAGAAGAGTATGTACTGTATATACTATCCAAGTTTGGCTCCTAGTAGGGACTGTTTTGGGTTGGGATACCTCACTGGCATGGCTTCTTCTTGCATTAACTCCCCAGCCAGCCACATGGGTTTCCTCTGGGCTCTCTGGATTCTTTCCACATCTAAGAATGAAGGGTTCCAATATGGAGAGATTCTACATTACTGTGATTAATCTTTATACCCTGCTTTATACTTTGCTTGTTTAGGAAACTGTAAGTAGGAAGTTTCCTTTGATGGATCCCATGTGCACTGACTATGGCATGAATATATAATTCAAGCCAATACGTCTCATGACGATCAAAGCATTACTTACTTACTTTCATTGCATAATTGTAATTTAGGTGTAACTCCCTCAACTAACTAATGAACCTATCTGCCTGGCCTCTCCTCTAATGCTACCATTAGGACACAGTCATGAGGATAGCTGTTTTGAAGTGCGGTGATGTTAATTTGCACGAGGTATTTTCATTTTTATGGCTTGTGGAAAAGGCTAAGCTGATTTTGGACCTGTACCCTTTCACTAAGCTTTTGATGTACTTTTTTTTTTAAAACACTTCAACCAACACCGCCAACTGCATACCTGTTAGTTTCTATTCAATTGTTAGTGGTTTTTGTTGTTGTTGTTGTTTATGGAGACATGGAAGAAGTTATTTGTAGACAGTTTTACAGTTCTAGGCTCAAACATAGCCAAATGAGTTTTGTGCTTGCTTCATTTCTCCCTAACCATCCTTCCTTTCAGTAGCTACATTAATGGAATTTGTGTTTAATTAACAAATGATTAAAATCAGAATTTAACCTGATTCAATGGATTAAATTTTAACTTGCTCAATTTTCCGCATTTGATTAAGCTAAACCAAAAGTTATCTGTTCAGGAAAAATGCCAGTCAGCATCATCAGTTGCTCATTCTAACTTAAACAACAAAACGGCATCATTCCCACCTGTATATCCTTGCTCCACACTTAATTCACTTCAGCTGCAAAACATCCAGCTTAAAGCTGCTTCTATCAACTGTTATATCTTAAAGAATGAAAGAAACCACAACATTACTTATCTCTCCTCTATATTTTGCCAGCTGGTTTTCCATGTTCATTTAAATGTAAGGATGTAAACAGGAGAAACACCAATTGTATAATCATTATCCAGAGGAAACCAGTTTCAGTTAAATATTTAGGTGTGAATATCAATAAAGGTCTTAAATGCAAACATCAATGCATCTCAGTTCTTGACATGAATAATTATAGAGACTACAAAGCAAAACCAAAGAAATTTAACTGCAGCTGTGAAAATATTTTGGTTGGGCATAAACTAAAGATATGTAGCTCTTAAAAAGATGTTTAATTCTTTCACAATTTTTAGAACATTACAATTTAAAGAAAGAAGTTTTTGTCAAATTTGCTGGATAATGAGTAATCTAAGTTTGTCCATTTATGCCCAAATTCCAGGTCAACATATCATATATGTGGTCACTCAGCCACACCTTGAGGAACACTTGATGAATATTACACCTGAAATGATCAAAATCTCAGCAGTAGAGTGAAATGCCCTTTTAGTAGAAAGGGGATGAAAAGCCCTAATCACAGTGATTAACTTCATTTATTAATTCAGTTTTGTGCAGTATATTCATTTCTCAGTGCAGAAATTAAATTTGTTGATATTAGCTTTGAAAAAAAAAAGTGACAAACTGAAACCTAAGCCAAACAAAAGTGTGCAATTACTAATTTATTTATGACTATTGGAAACCCTTTTGAAGTTAGAACAGTATAGTAGTGATAGGTGGTTAGTAAAATTAATATTAATAATGTCAAGTCACAGATGGCCAAGTCCATACCATAATAGCCTTTTGTGGCTGGGGCCCAAATTCAATCCTCAATGGAGACTGATGTGGTTTCTCAAACATCCGACAGCATGATTTCTTTTTGTTCCCCTGTACCATTTCATCGCCATGGGCTTCCTCCCACGGCTAAACAGAGTTCTGGTAGGAACTTTCCATTTGGAGCATCATGAGAGTAGGTCCAATGACAAAGGGTTATTGCATAAGTGCCAAATGTCAACACCTACATCCTGGATGCAGCCTGTTACTAATGAAAAAGTGTAAGGAATGACCACATAGAAAAATGTGCACATGATTTCAGTCCAAGTAAAACTGGGGAGCAAATAAAACCCCAAAAAACTGATAATTCAGAAACTGCAACACTAACCTCAGTTTCTAATCTGTTCAAGTTTAAAGCTAAATTTAGATTACAGATTACTGGGATTAGTTTCTAGACAAAGGTGAAAAGTTGTGCAGAATAACCATCCCTATTTTCACCATAGGTATCAGTGAAAATAAAAAAGAAAAAAGAAAAGGGAGAGTCTGAGACCAAAAGAACAGATGAATTCTGATTGATTATAATACTGCTTCGTCTCTGCGAGCTTTTGTTTGCTTATCAGCCCTGACAAATTTATGACCAGCATTAAATGTTATTTAGGGAAAAAAACACAATGGATAACTGGATGGTGTTCAAAACTAATTTTATGAGCTGCTCTCTAAACAAATACAAAAACTTCTGTCTTTTTGTTCTGTGAATAACTGGGTAAAAAAATTTAAAAAAAAAACCATTGCTAGTCTGGTTAGAACCAGACTTTTCTCAGGTCACACATTTGCATGCACAACTTTGAATGTGCTCTGGAATTCAAACATTTGATGGAGCAATACACATCTGTCTCACTGTAACACTTGCAACAAATTTCTACAACAAAGAACCACTTGGTCAAATAAAGGTGTGAAAAAGAGGAATTTATAGAATAAATGAAAGGTTTATTGCAATGGTTAATGTTAGTTAAATTATCAGTGATAATGGAAGAATTTCAAACTGGAAAATCAGTGCAGGGGAATATTAAAAATATAACAGATGAAAGTTTTGGCTTTTACAGCATCTTGATGTCTGTCCAGAAGTTTGGCAGTCCAGACCACTTCTGCTCAACATCAATCAATCTAGCCTAATGAACATGCTAGTAAAATTAACACTTTTGTCTTTCCTTCATGTTAAACCTTTTACTTACAATGTAAGTAGCTTTAGGAGGACACAGACAACATACATCACAAGGGAGGTAGTTTGCAATCATTTATTTTGTTTAATTAGTGGATTAAAACCTGAGATTTAAATAACTAAATAAAAAAGTAGTTTGAACAATAAGGAAGTTTAATAATGATTATCTTTTTTAAAAAATCCTTTGTGTACAACCATTAATACAGGAGAATAGATTTTCAGAAGTAGTTCACTTAAGAATCTCACCTGGCTAAAGGCAGAAGTAATCAGCAACTAAAATCTAATTTAGTATAAGCAGTTAGCTGGGTAAGCAAATAATTTTTATTATTAAGGTTTTAAGCATCTATCTGTCTGTCAATCTGTATCTATATATATATCTATCTCCAAGGGAAAAAAGTAAAACAAAATTTTGTGATTTAAATAAATTAATATCTACACTGGCAGTCAAAATAATGGATCAGACAGTAAAATAATTCAAGTGTAAGAGATATTTCGATAAAACAGCCTAAGTTTATTTGTATTAAAAAAAAAGGGGGGGTCTGATTTAGAACTATACTCTAGTTGACTTTTTAACCAAACAAAAAACTCAAGATATAAAACAAAATACCACAATAATAAACAATAAACGGTAGCTGGCACTGAAGGGTTCAATGTTTCGAAGTTTAGAAATAAGGAAAAGATGCAGCCATTATATTAATATGTAAAACAGGTGCACAATTTGAATTTAAGGCAATACTCTACTCAGAGATCAGTCCTAAATAACCATCCATGTTCCAAAATAAACTGGAGAGATGATCTTCTGCCACACATACTCAACATGAAACTCCAGAAGATAATACCTGATGATTTTGCCAGGTAGGCAGCTTTATACTATTGACATTCTACAAAGTAAACAGTGAAATTTGTCTGGGAGATGAATACAATTCTTAAAATAAATTTTACAAAATCTAACCAATTTTAGATGTGAATAAAACTCTAAAAATAATGGTTAAGCAAAAGCACAAAGTTTGATTACATTTACAGAAAGAAACAGGTAAGTTCAGACTTTTCACTTTGCCTTATAAGCCAAACTAATCAATGAACCTACATTTAAACAATATTTCCATGCCACCATCATCAGTATTTAATCCTGAAGAATAACGGAAATAATGTTAATTGACAATGGTATTTTTCGATTGTGCAAGTAGCCTGATTTACTGACCATAGATCTGACATCTCAGTTGCTAACTTCTGCGATGGATGCTTTTGCCTACAGCACCATCTGATATTAAAGATGAATAAAACAAGTTTATTTGTCAGTTAAGTCAATACTAATAAAATAATGGACAGTTCCTAACTAATCAACTACTATTTATGAAAGACCCTTTGACATAAACTTTCCATCCTTATGTTGATTACATTTTTTTAAGAGGCTGAAAGCAGAGAGAGAATGTAGTTAACTTGCTTTGAAACCTTATTTGGTTAAATAGAGGAAATTGTAATTTTTAAAGTACTTAACAAATCTTTCCATCAACATTTTTGGAAAAAACCATTACTCTGTATGTTTCACTGATGAAGAATGCATTTTCATCAGAATAAATAAATGTAGAACAAATTTTGCAAGTTCAACATAAAAATAAAATTAGATTTACAAGAGAAGAGGGGACTGTACCATTTTGTAGTCAAACCCATGAAGGGAGATTTACAAATAGCAAAAATTAACTTTCAGTCTCTAGGCTGAGAATGGTGCTAGTTTTTATTTGTAGGTCATCATGGCAGACATGTTCTATAGTCTGTACTAATTCATAACAATGAGTTTAATTGGTATAAATTTTAATGATTACTTTATGCAAAATAATTATTATTACTAACTGAACAGCTGCTAACCAAGTTGGAAATTTGAATTAAAGCATTCTATTACAAATCAGTGAGTGCATTAACATCAGTATTGTGGATATAGACAATAGCCAGGACGATTTCCCATCATGCTCTGCCACTAAACAGAGTAGACTTCAACTCGCATATCTAGTATTAAGTCACCATGAAGAACCATAAGGGGCAGCTCAATGCAGACCATCAGGTAAGAAAGCTGATTTAAATCGGTTTATAAATCTGATCTGGGTTTTAAGTGAGGGGTGATTGAGCAATTAGTTTTGAATTCGCCCACAAAACAAGATTATACTAAGCTAAGGAATAATCTATAAATCCTAAAATTATCCAGCAATTGATTTTTGTCCAAGATTAATTTATGAACTTTAAGATAAACCTTTAGATAAGCTGGCCATTAAAGAATAAATACAAGAGCTGATCCAAACATTAAAATTACATGCACACATGTGCACATGCGCACACATGAAAGAATTGAGATCTTAATCTGAGGTCAGCAGAATTTTCTTTAGAGTTTATATAAAACCTTTTGCCCAAATCTACAAGTTTAATCAATTTTTAACCTCTGTGTACCATGTCTCATTTTAATTTGCTAATACCATACAGGGTGCCCAATTATAAAAGCCCTAGTTAGTATTTGATGACGACCTGGGGTACATTTAGTCAGAAATAGTTATAATGCAAAAGATGCAGGTATGGTATGCAGACATGTCATCACAAGGGGATATATTGACAAGGAAAGTACAATGTGTCATAGCCCCGATTACTCAAAGAGTGCTGAGTAATACAGATAGGAATGGAGGAGGAGTTGGTGGTATAAAAAGGATTAAAGTTATTTACACGCTAAAGTTAATAAGCCAAGACAAATTTTTTTTTTGTAAATAGAAACAGATTTGTAAAAATAGCAAATCTTTTCTGTTATTAATCATGGCTCTTACTTTCAGAATAGCCCGAGCATTAGAAAACAAACTATGTATTAGAAATGAATTTAAATAAACAAACAACACATCAGGAATTGTTCACAGATAACATACAAAGCATTTTTGTCGTCTGTACTTCCATAATTAGTATGGTCAAAATGTAAGCCGACTTTGTAACTCCTGTAGTGCACCCATATATTTATGGGGAATGGATATTGATCATATCCCATGTTTTTTCAAAGTTTTTCAGTCCTGTGGAGGCTTCCCATATCAAAGAACCCTTGAAACACAGTATTTACTCTCTTATGATTAATATCCACTCTTCATAAAAATATGGGGAATACTCCTCAAAAGGTTAAATAGCCGTAGGAACCACAGAGGCTACTTGTCATAATACCAGTAATTCCTAATTAAGTGTACAGATGAGGCTATGATTGATGTGTGCTTTGACCTTTGATTATAGCCTCATCTATATGATTAAATAGGAATTAGGGTACTGTAACGGTTTACTCCTAAAAAAACTAGCCCTGATTGTCTCCCTTATGATATCAAAAAATATATACCCATGACAAAAGTTTAAATTTACCCGTAAAACATCATTCACTTCATTCGTTCCATAGCCCACAGGTCATTGGAGCACCTCGAGAGTTATGTCTAGGGAATTTTACAACCTGGCAGAACCCATCCCTCTCCAGGTTGAGACTCAAGGTGAATGTCAGCATCTGGAGTGGTGAGGGGCTGTACAGCTGTTTTGGACCTCATCCGCAGCACCACGTACCTCTGATCCCACTTGGGATCAAACCCACAACAAGGATTGACAAGCGAACTCATTACCCACTGCACCACAATGCCACAGAACATATCTGCCTTAGCAAAAGAAATGAGATTTTCAAATTGCACTGCATCTATTACTGATATAAAATGAGGCTCAAACAAGAAAACAAAAACAAATATTCTTTATAAATCTGGATATTATAATCCAACAAACCATTCAGTCAGGAAAAGTGATAAATTAAAATAGCCCACTTTCTTATAAATGTGCTCTAAAATTAATGTGCATACAGATAATATTCAAGTTATGTATTAATAATATAAAGATATTATTCAAGGTTTACTTTCAGGGCTCCTTGCAGAACTGAACTGTCTACCTTTAATATGACATCTTTATCACGGATTCATGACTGCCAACCTTTAGCCATGAGAATCCGGAAGGAATATATTGGGTATGATGAATACAATGAGAGAAAGTAAATGAAATGGCAACCCTACTGTTGTTCAAAAGCATCAAGCATTGAATTAGCTCTGAAATCACTAATAAGTAGCACTACAAAATTACTATGCCAGAAAGGTTATACTCCATTTAGATCCTTATCAAATTTACCTGCACAGGTGAAAAAAAAAAAAAATATATATATATAGAGAGAGAGAGACCCAGCTAGCTCATTTACTTGAATACTGCTAATGAGTAAATTATAGCATTTTTGATATTTGATGATGGATTTACCACCACAACAGCTCTTATTTTAAGGATTAGTTTTGAGGGCTTTCTTTATTAAGCAACAGACATTTATGGTTAATGCATTTTAAAACAATTTAACGATATCAGATGTTGATCCCGACACTTCGGCCATAACCCTTCCGCAGCCCTTACTTTCTAGCATCCACATTTGGTTTCTATCTTCTCACAAAGAAAAAAAAAATAAACACAAAACAGTTGGACTCTGTACAGTTCAGATTTTCTTAGGTATTCCTCAGCAATAAGAACAGGATTAATGCCAATGTGTTATTTACAGAAAGTAAAAGATTATTTTTGGCATCTCTCGGTGCTTTAATCGTAAGAAAACTAACTGACGAACCCCCTAACATTTAGATCCATCTGTTTTTACATCAAGGTTTAGTCCTTAAAAGAACCGTTTCGGAGTTATCATCATGGCATCACAAAATAGTCCCCCTCCTCTCCACAGATCTAGCCCTTATAGCATTACCAGCTTTCTGAAATGATGATTCCTTAGTTAATCATTTTTCTACTAAGACAATGGAAGTGCTCTAACTCACCCATACCTCAGTGCCTTTTCCTCCAGGTTTGATTAACATTACAAAACAGCTGCCAAACATTCATCACCACCACATTTTTGCTGCAAAATTGTCTCTAACAACGATTTAGCCAGTAAAGAATGCGAACACAAAACTCTTGTGTGTCTTTAAAGTATTTTCTGTGAGCTAAGCAAACCGATTATTAACATTAACAAATGCAAATTTGATGAAGGGAAATACACTTTTTGAAAGAATTAAAAGCCTGTAAAGCTATCGATGGTATCAATAGCATCAGATATCCAGACTTTTAGATGGAATTCAGTATAAGAGGTCAGAATCTTCAGGTGTCTTTGACACCAGATTTCATCGTTACATTCCGTAGATCTATGAATATTTCAGTATTTCTTAGGGGGCTAATGAGAAAAAGGAACACTATGCTCACCAAGTGTGCAGACACAATTAAGTTAGTAGCTTTCTTTAACCAGACTGTGAGGTCAGATACAATGTACTGCTATAGGTACATTCAGGTAAAATGTGGCTGAAATAGCATCAGTCTAATGGCAATGGCCGGGTCTCATTTGAACATCCCTAGCATGATTGTATCTTTTTAAAACTGCTTCAGTTAACAAGATTGGACAAATTGTAATACAACTTCCTTTAGCTAATCAGGAAAGGTCTCACTGGTTAATGAGGTTGGTTATCTCCCTTCAAAAATTAAAGGGAAGGCCAAGTCGACTTGGGTGCCTGATTACAAATTGTACTTTAAAATTCTATATAACACTGTCTTAAAAATTTTTATTACTCAGCACAAGTTAAGCCACATGAGTTGTAACACATACCTCACCCATTAATATAACCATTTATAACGACAGATCTGTGTTACTCCAATCCTGTACATTTTATATTGTGTGTTGACTTAAGTATAGTCACTTCAGTAGAGGTACTGATCAGTGCTCCCAGGTTAAGGCGAGTGGTATAGAGAGACACTAATGTTAGATAACTAAAAATTTACCACGAGAAGGAATTAAATTCAAATCCCACGCGTTCTGTTTTTAACAGTTCGGCAAGAGCTACAGTGATTTCAGACTCATGGATAGATAATTAGTTACTGCTGAAAAAAAAAAAACCAGCGGTGTGTTTGCACAGAATACTTCCAACCAGAGAATGTCACTGTTTATGGTTTATCTGATTAACTGTTATTATCATGCACACCAGATACATTTTTCTGAGTTCAAAACAGGTCAAGCAGCTAAAATTGAATTATTTGTGACCCTCAACAATGCTCCCACATGTATAAATAGGCCCTTAGTAAGATCCAAACAAAGGTACACAATGGCTATCTTTTTATCTAAAGTCTGTCAGTCAGCTGCAGCGAATAGCTCACACACATTAGCTTGTATAATTCCTATATAGCAAGGTGGGTAGAATAATATTCTCACCCAGACATGTCATTCAAACTGAAATGGGCAACCAGTCATCATTAGCTGGTCACGAAGAAACATTTAAGAGAACGAATGCTTGCATTAATTAAAGCTGTAATATCTGTATGATGCACTTCAAGTAGGTAGGTTACTATAGATTGATCTAATCATAATAAAACAATACCAGTCTCCAGTGACTGGATGAAAACTCAAAACCTTGCAGTCGTGACAAATTAAATTTTCATGCATGCTTGTGTTGTACCATTAAAACAGTTCTGAATCAGCTTCTCCACATCCTTTCAAAACACATAGAAGTACTGGAACACAACATCACAAGAAAAAGTTAACTCATCTCTATTACTGCTTATGATATTATATGCAGTTCTCCTCAATGGATGTTCCTTTAAAAAAGATAAGAGTTTTGTAAATAAAAAAATTATTTATCAATGTAATTGTGTATTTAACATTGTTTCTCAAAATCAAAAATTCACTATTCAGACATTTCCAAATTATATCTAATGCATTTCAAAACAGTCGTGACAAAATTGTGATAAAAATGGATAAATCAATATAATAATAGTACAACTGTATTTATTTGAAGAGAAGGATTATTAAAGCTGAAAGTTTTATTTTTACCAGCATTCTCTGCAGCAAGCTTACAGTAGAGAAATTTCATATACACATTTTAGTCAAATCCCTGAGGCTTTAAGTTTTTTTCCTCTCTCCAAACTTTTAATATCTTGGCAATGAAGTGGACTTTATCTGCTCAGCCTATTTCATTCCTACAGCTCCAGGGTAGGAGAGATGAAGTTCTGTGCTGCTAGAGGTGGAATGTAAGAACAGAACACCTTTAGCACTGCCATCTCCAATTAACACTTTCTAGGCAAACAGCATAACAATGGGAAGAGTATTATATATATGGATAGATATCCAGCAGGTGACAAACAACCTTATTTTCTTTCTTGTGGGGGAAACATTTTTTGTTTTCAATTTTAACTCTTGTCATTCCATCAGTTCTTAAGGTTACTTCTGCCTTGATGTACATAAATGACACCCAACATCGCAAGCAACATAAATCTTTCAGACATTATCAAACTTTGAAGCAGGGTTAACATTTGTGCTATCCTATTTAGGTCTTTTAATCAAAGATGGTGCATGGCAGTCCAGTGGTTAACTGTTAAGGTCAAAAGCCCAGGTCTAAATCCCAGTCAAGATTGGCTCTGTTCGATGTGCCCACCCAATGCAAATTCTTCTCACTTTTTCTTTGCCTCTTGGCATGCCCCACAACATTTAACAAAGTTCCGAACCAAGTTACACATATGAACTAGTAGATGGTATCATTGTTTCAACACCAGTGGCTTTTTTTTACAATTTTCTTTTTCTGGAAAGAGACAAATTTTATGTAGATGTGAGGTACACAGGTAATTAACAAACATATTTGGCTAGATATCAGAAAGCGTTTCTTCACTAATCACATGGCATCTGCCTGAAATAGTTTGCTAAATTAGATAGCAGCAGCAGCATGAGATTAGTTTTTGTTTTTTTAAAAAAATTCCTGCTCCCCTTACCACTTGTTCTACCAGTTTATTCTTTACTAAGTTTCTTAGCTATCAGGTATTTAAATAATTCACATGATTTACCATTGCCACTTATAAAAACCTGATTTGAAATGCAGCCAAATCTTTATCATCTGCTAGTTGTGTGCACTATACCAGTAGAGTGTGGGAGTAAAGAAGCTCCTTAACTCAAATTTTCTGACAAGAGCATTCTTGGAAACTAGACCTTACAGGAATCTCTCCAGGAAGGTCACTTCCATACACAGATGGTTCTATTGCTTTAAAAAATAGCAGTGTAATTCTAAACTGGAATAAAACGAGTTCTTGCCAACTTTATATTCGTACCTGTCAGAGCAATAGGGGTCCCTGCTCAATTTAAATAACATGTACAGGTGAGACATGGCAGAACTAGTTCCCAATGTAGAAAACCTTTCTAGACATCCTCAGGCAGATTACACATCTCAAAGTATAAACAATTAAACCCACAAATTTTATAGATAAAGATAACCAGAAAGAACCTGCCTATAAAGACCATTTCCACTCATCTCTATTTTTGAAAATTAATATATTAAATTAAAAAAAAAAAAAACAAACTTAAACTAAAATCCAACAAATCACTCAGAATATATAAAATGATTAAAGCACCGGGGGTTATCAGCTTTAAGACAGACAAGTTAAATGCTGATAAGCAAATTTTCACCACTATAACTGGAATCCATTTGTTGTAATAAATTATGTTGACTTGATTTTGAGAGAAAGTCAGCAAAATCAAACTCGATGCTTTTCAAATAATTACGCATGGCACCAAAAGTTCCCTGCCAGGAACAAGTGCCACACAGTCATAGTTGTGCAGCACACCAGTGGTAAAGCACTTGTCTATACGTCAGAGTTGTGCGAGATGGCAAGCTTTATGAGTTCTGACGCCAGTCCTGTTTCTTGTCTCGCCGCCTAAAAGATCTCAACGACACCGAAAGGTGGTCTTCACACAAGAGCCTTTAGCTTACAGATAATAATAATAATAATATGGATCCATTCGATAACTAGTAATCGCATTCCACACTGGACATACTTAAAGGGGAGCTGTCGACTTTTTCTAACCTGACTCGGCGAGAGGTGACTGAATCCCACCCGCTCGCCAGAGAGATTTTCTCACATTAAGAGATCAGGGTCCCTCTCTTATCGAAACACCGCCAGGTGGAAAACAATCTATAACGTTCTTTTCAATAACCCAGGACTTTTAAACCAACAAGGGGGGGGATGCCACGAAAAACTAAAAGGTAAATTATGAAGCGGATTACGGATTAGTGGTCGGGAATATCTTTAAGGACGCTGTAATTGATTAAACTGCTATAGGGGGCGGGTATTCGTTAATAGGATCAGGATCACTTACCGATTTATTTATTTTTTTTTTTAATCTGGTATTTAAATATCTCCTTAGCCCGAGAGGGACCTTAAACATGAAAGCTGCTGGCTACTCGCAATGGCTGATACACTAAAGACGGATCATAGCTCTGTTTGGAAAAATAACTGAAGCACTGGCTTCACACACACACACACACACACCCCGTGCGAACTTCTATCATAAAGGGAGGATAGAAAGACGGGGGACATAAGGCGACGAAAACAGGATAAGACGTGATGGGGAAAAAAGCTTGGATTTCATAAAGAGCTGAAGGACTCTTTCGGAGGGCACTTCGTTCTTTAGGTTGTTTCCCAAGCACCCTTCCTTCGCGAACCGGTAGAACACGGAAATCTGGCGCACCTGCCCTCGGAAAGGGGGGGGGGGGTCGCGCAGGCTCGACAGGGCCGACCGACGACAAGCGATCTGAACTCGTTAAAACAACAACAACAACGTCGTCGTCGTCGTCTTGCTGGTTTCCCAGAGAGGGGGTGGGGAGTGCAAGCCCCCCGTGCAAAACGGAAAACAACAACAGCATTTCACACGGCGAAGCTCAGGTGTAAGTGGTGACACAGACAGCGAGACACCGGCGCTAATTAGAATATAAACGATATCGAAAAGACGATACGATACTCAGAATATACGCTGTTCGACGAGTCGGGGGGGGGGCTGTGGTAATAAACCAGCTGACGGGACTCGATTACTAATGTGAAAAGAAAAAAAAAAGAGGGGGGGTACCTGAAAGGTGAATGGAAAATTGCGAAATCACAGATGGATTACAACTACAGGTAAAGGATGGTAAATCATTTGTCACCACTACAGGTGAATCCGCTCGAAGACGCCATCAGCGAAGCAACAATTATCAGTGTCGAGTTTACCTACTTCGGCTATTCTTACGGCCTCTGTCCGCCGAGCTCCCTCTTCCAGAGTAAATCCCCAAGGCTGTCCTTTCAGAACGACGTCAAAGCTTTCAGCGGGGCCCACAGCAGATCCCTCCGCCCGCTCCATGACGTGAGCCAGGAACTCCCTCCGCCACCCCACCCACCCTTCTCGCGGTTCTGCTCCGGTGATTTCGCCCGCTGACCCTCGGAGCCGGGCCCCTGACTGCCAGGTCTCCGTATCCGGAAAGCTTCGCTCTCCCACCCCCTCCCCGTCACATGTTCGGTGGCGGAACTGATAGGTGAAGACTACGCCCAGTCACCAGCAGCGAGACGGACGAGTGACACGCACCGGCTCTCACACGCCCATCCGACCCGTCACCTGCGCCGGAGTATCAGCTGATGATTAGCCGATCGCGCGAGGACACGCACCGCCGCCGGTGGGCTCGACACGACCGGTTCTACTCGCGGCGAGTCCTGCACAGGTGGGCTGTAGGTGCCGGGCGCACTGAAGGCGGCTAGCATGACGTAACACCTGTCAGAAAGGCGCACGCGAACCACTTACCACACCTCGGCCCGCGCCACCGAGAAGGACCGTTTATTACTATTATCAGTAACCGTCTCAGACGACAGGGGGCACATGGACGAAGGGTAGCGATACTTACTACCCGGCCGGCGCAGTCCCTCGCTTCAGGGACGAGGATCCGACCGTCAACGTTTCATTCACTGTTGTTTTTAAAGCATTTTTAAATATCCCACCCAGGCTACGGTCAAAGACGCGAGCGATGGTCGGCCATATACATATTGATGCTCCCAAGTCATGGTCGCCATTAATGCACTCCCGAGACGGCTGCCATCATCTGCCAAACTCCCTTTTCCTTGATTAGGGTTCGCGATGTCACCCGTCCGCTTCAGCGGTACGACTGAGCCCCCCCTTTTTTTTTTACAAACGAAACCAACCCTTACGGGAACCCCAAACCCCACCAGCTGGAAGGATTTAGTAAATCTCGTCTACTCGAGATCTCACACGTGACCACGACGACGTCGCGAGTCGGCGAGATGCACCCTGGGTACCATCGACGCCGCTATGATATTCCTATTCACCTTGGGATTCTTGTCGATGCGCGCGTGTCCAGTGGTAACGCCATCTGGCGGCGCGCACCTCATCCATCCCGACCCAGGCGTTACCGCAGTCGGACGTCCACCGATTCTCGCGTTTCGAACCCTCGTCACCAATTTGCCCGTGAGCGATGGGCAGCCCCCCCCAACACAATAAACTACTTTACACCACGGATCACCAATAAGGACTCCGATGGTCGCAGAAGACTATAACCACGAAGCTTCTGCGTATCAACATCCGTCAAGGTCCACCGAGGCCGCGTCACAATGGGGAGGGGCGGTAAATTTGCATTATGCAGAGTTTCATTACAATGGAACGATTCAGATCCATCGTAGATTTAAGGCAGGTAGCTAATGGCACTAAACAGTCCTTTAAATCAAGCAGGTGCGTGGATGCTTGTTGCTGAATGTCTCTTAGCGGTTTATGACCTTGCGCCGCGGTTTCGGTTACTCCGCTGATTTCCTACTCGCAGGCTGTTGTGGCGACAATACGAGGAAACAGGCGGATATTTCCCTTTACTTAATGTCCAACGAGAGATCCCGACATCTCTCAGCGGACCCCGTTGCCGATATTATCGCGCGATACTCCTCACCATCACAATGGAATTAATCGATTTCACGAGACCAGGACGTAAAATCTGGCTGATTCAATGTCAACGAGATACAAGATCTTCGTGCTGCAGAAGCTGGCTCGGCTTTCACCCCTGTTTTTAACCTTAAAAGAAGGCTAACAACAGACGTCTGAATTACTTTAGTAGATCGGGTCCGGTTGCTACCGGGCATCAGACGGTGAAGATGTTACAGATCTTTGACTAAATCTCTCAAAGATGGTGTCCATCCAGCTTACCTCCTTATGATGGCGGGTTCGGTTTGTTGCCAATGATCAGCAACCAGAAAGTACTCCCGGTCTTTTTGAATAACAAGGGGACAAACGTTCAAGATTCAGGTCATTGTCAGTGTTCCTTTCAGGCATAACTAGCGCCTCGATGACTTTATACAATAATTAAAAAAAAGAATTGAAAGATTTTTAAGTGTTTATATGTAAAAAAACAAACAAACTTTTTCTGTGACCGGAGAACTTCTTTAACTGTAGACAGTAACGTATTTCTGGAGTGTCATCCTTAGGTCAACAAGTCTCTATCGCTACACCCCAGAGTTCTGTTTTGGTTTCGGTTTCAGGTTTAATTTAAATTAATGATATAAGTAATGTAATGAAGGTAAATATATATATATTTTTTTTTTTTTAAATTGCAGATGATACTATAATGTATTCCGTAGACGATACGCGAGAAGACAGAAATGATACTTAGATGAATCTAACTTATTAGGTTGGTCAGTAAAAGGAGAAGAAGAAAGAAGAGTTTAAGAAACATTTTTAAAAGGAAAAAGAAAATTTAATGAAATAAAGTTGTAGTTATTATTTCGTGAGAGTCAGTAACTTAGAAAATGTAGTTTCAGAAATGGATTTTGGAGTTACCATTAACAAAGGTCTTAAACGTAAAGATATAAGCGAATTTCAGCTGATAGCAATACTAATAGTAATAATTAGAAAAAAATACAGAAAAACAACCTGCCATCCGACTTGTCCAGTATCAGCCAAGAACGGTTCATTTTCGGCTATCAAAGATTTGTAGTTTATGAGTGGGTCACCAGGGGGAGCTGTATCTGTTGTCAAAGCATGATCAGATCGCCTTTTTTTCTCAGATGGTTAGCGTCTTGTGTTCTTTCTTGCTATGGATTTTTATCAGTGATAATAATTCTAACCTGTGCATCATGTCGTCTAATAATAATAATAATAATAATAATAATAATAATAATAATAATAATAGTAGTAGTAGTAGTAGTAGTAGTAGTAGTAGTAGTAGTAGTAGCTCGGCTAGTGGTTCAGTAAGTAATACAAAGAAAAGAAAGCGCGCAGTTCTTATTACTGACTGAAGCTGAATAAAAGATAAAGAAGCTGTTGGATAAGCAGCAACAATTGTTTTAAGAAAAAAACGGTCCATCCAGGTCCCATTAGGCTCGGGCAACAGATTGTTTGTTTACTATAAACTAATCAAATTATGTAAATCTTTAGTTCGTCCATATCTTGTATATATTGTACACGCGGTAGAGATCTTATTTGAGGAATAATATAGGAATTTTAGAAAGAGTTGAACATAGATTCATCTGAATGTTTCTAGGTTTTAAAGATGGATTAGAGAACACAATTAACAAATTAAAAACTCTGATCTAACTTGGGTGGCTTTAGATGTTCAGAGGAGATTTAATATTTAAAGGTCGATGCAGAGTTCATCATGGGTAAGTTTTCAGAAACAGAATAATAAATTAATGAGAAAAAAGAATCGACACACACTTCAGCGGCACCTCCACGGTTTTCGGAGGGGGAGTGCCCAAGAAAACCTGCGGCAGTCACTGGGGTCTGGGGAATAATACATCCCTGATAGGAGGAGTCCTGGGCTCTGAAGAAAGTTCAGTAACAGATTCCTCTTCATCAAAGAGGGGAGGGTGGTGATGGGCGCAGCTTTATGAGATCTTTGTCTCACATATACCTGGAAAGTGGTAAGATTTCTGCTGGCTGGCCACCCTGGAGGTGCCCTCCTGCACTTTCCTGGTGTCATGCCACCTCCTAGTAAAATCTAATCTTTGCTTGTATTTCCTTTTTTTTTTTTTTTTGGTATTTCAGTAAAACCCCACCTTCAACGGACACTGTCTGGTCTCCCGACAAAAGTCCACGTTTAGCTGCGCGAAAATTATCTTGCATGGGCGTCTTTTGCGCATGCGCATGTAAACGTCCGACTCCCTAATAAGTTCGTTATATCGAGGTTTTACTGCACGCGTCTATTACTTGATCAGATGTGACTCCCAAAGTAATCGAACAAAAAAAATCAACACAAGTAAAGTTTATTAAATAAATTACTACTTTTTAAAAGTTCATAGAAACTTTTATTCTTCCTAAGAAAATTTCACATTGGATTTGTAATCATTTTGATAACGCATTTCTAGTAAATCCACGAGAGCTGATCAGCTTGTGTGTGTGTGTGTTACATACTATAACGACCAATTTTTTTGTCTGGTAATTTTTGTAATCGTACAATGGACTTCTTTTCGTTTGACGTTTCACAATTTATCTCCCCTACGATCAAGCTACTTTTTTTTAAAGGATACAAGGGAGATAGAGTTATTTCCCTTGAAGCTCCCACGCACCTGCCTGTTGGCAGTTTTTAAAAAATGTAGCAAAGATCGTGGTAATGAAATATCACTGTCAAGGGAAGACTTGAATTATAAATTGTAAACCAAATAGATTGGGATTAAATACCTTGTTCATAAATATAGATAAAACTGACAGTAACCGTTATAAATACTGCTTATAGAATCTGTCGTCGTTCTAGTTTTGTTTATTAATATAAGGGAGATAATTACTATTTGTTTTTTTATAAATAATTAAATTAAGGGAGGTTACTCTGGAAAAAAAACAGTTGCTTGTTTGCTTGCCCCTTTTTTTAAAATCTCTTTTTATAAGTATTTGTGCATATTTTGAAAAACTAAAATATTGATCTTGTGATTCCATTGAAAATTCCTGTGGGAAAGTGTGCATATTTTATAGATTCATTAATCCGTTTTTTTTTTAAATTTTTAAAAAAAAAATCGTTTAATGTAAATAAAAAGTGAGTTGTTTGTTACCAGATCAAAAAAACGGAATTCTACGACGATATTGCAATAGCGATGTCACTTGACGGTCGCTATTCAGCTCCAGTCGCCCTGTGTTCTGGCGAAAAACCCTCTCCACCTGGGTGTAAGTAAACTGAGAGTTTTGGTGCGGATTTGGGGACAGGATTCAGCTACACACAAGAGAGAGAAATAAATGACAGACAGTTGTCTTAGAATATAATTTCTGAAAAAAAACTTCTTTTTTTCCATACGCTATTGACAGTGATCGTTAATAATTATCGTTGATTGGTATAAGTTGCACGCGGTAACAGTTAATATCTTTTTTTTTAGATATAAATCATATAAAAATAATTACTGCCGAATCTCTCTCTCTCTCTTTGAGAGATTTGGTCGGTCGCCTTAACTAGTTCCAGGTCGATGAGCTGGGAAATCCAATCGGAGCACTCCGGGGCTGACGTCTCTCCCGGCCATCATTCGAATTTCCCAGCTCCCTTTCAATTCTATAACTGATAAATAACAAAAAACCAAACGCATATCTGTATTTCAGTTATTCATTTTTCGGCGGTGGTTGGGTTTAAAATTTTTTTAAAACTCTCCTGGATGATAGAAAGAAAAAAACATGCGATGAAAAAAATCAAACAGCATAGGTAGTTACCTCCCCTTTCCAGTCAGAAAAGATCCGTTTTTCTGCAGTAGATAACACGTGATCAGGGATACGTGTGACGTCCTTCACGTTAGTTGTAACAAATTGCACAGTTTCATGAGTCACGCGATAATGGCGTCATTATGACTCCCCCCCAACTCAGTTAACGAGAATAATTATTAAAATAAGAAAATCCTTTTTTTTCCCTTCTAGCAGGTGCGACTGCAGTATTGGAGTAACGAAACGTGTTTATTCAGCGGTTTTTGTTTTTTTTTTTTTAAAAAAAATATTACTGAAGATTTTTCCTAATGTTTGTTTGGATTTAGTGTTAACACGGCCCCTGTTAACTTTTGGCGGATGGATCCCTCTATAGGGCTGTACGTCATCAACATGGCGCGCTAGCGAAAGGATTTCCATATTGGTGGGGTTTGGAGCGAGTGCTGCTTTCTTAAGCATTCTCTGGAAAATAACGAATATTCAAACAAAAAAGAGGGCAGATAACTCATTCTGAATGTATGCTCTATTGGTTGTATCAAAATCTGTGCAGAGATGCGGTTTGAAGACGCAGAGTCAGCAATACACTGGTGGAGATCACGACAGGTGGAAATAGCAGTGTTATTCGTTTACTTGATTTTTTTATAAAACGGGTATTATGGTTAATGCATCTCCTCCAATTAAAAATTACAAGTTCTACCCTACAGTGATATAGAAATCCCGATCTTTTAAATTACAGAAGTCTCAACTAAATTAAATGCCTGCAAGGAAAATCATTAAGTTTCCTTTTAAAAAAAGTAAGAATATATGAGTCAGCTCCAAGCAGCAGAGGGAATTTTAATGAACCTATTATGGGAATTATCCTGTAGATCTTTGCATAAAAATGCATTTCCAGTTAATCTGGTCATCTGATGTTATCCTACATAATAAAACTATAAATCCAACTGATATGTTACCTGAAAAATACCAATTAAGAGAACGGAAGCCTTTCAGGCTGCATGAATTATTTAGATTTAACTAATTTCCTTCTTTTTGTTGTGTTTGCGTAGGGATTTATGGAGCGTTAGAAATGCGACGCAAAATTCGGAGCGGGAATTAAAGTAGGCAAGAAGCCAGGTTTGTTTTACTTTAAAGTGGAACCTGCCATAATCGCGATAAAAGAAGGCGTGATGAATCTTCTGCAGAAGCGGGTGACGTTAAAAGGCAGAAGGAATCAACTCAAGGTTACATGTCCGCAGAGAAATATACTCGGTTCGGGGTCCCGAAGGGGAGACAGCCTACACGAGAAGACTTGCAATGGAGCTACTGGCTACCGGCTTTTAACTCCTAGTCCCTTCACCATGAACGACTTCAGAGATTCCGTGGCTTCTGATGCCTACACGGCCAGTTTGGATTTTGCTCGGACCCTGCTCGAGAAGGTACACATTACTCCTTAATGTTCCTCCGTCACGTGATACTGGCTGCATATAAGCAGCAGAGTTTGTACAAGAGTCAGTAGTACCTGTCTATGCTAAAAATCCACAAAACTATGAATATTTACCTAACTTATTTGGTAGAATCGGTCTTAAGAGATACGAACAAGATTAAAATATGTAATAAAGGTTAAACACCAGTTACTGTCTGATAATCCGAGAAACGGATTAGGATAACCGTTAAAACTGAATAAAAACGTATACAAACAGCAACAACAACACGCACACGCACACATAGACTAATAATCAACAGGTATTTGTTTCCAAGCCTGCAATATACGGTATGTTCAAATTATCTCTGCGGAAGACCTGCCACACATGACAATGCACGTCCGTAAATTATCTATCTTGGAAACTCACGTACAGATCAGCTCCCACATAATCTGCGTACATCTTTGCCCACGACCCATCATCAGCTTTTCTATAAAGTGGGCAGGCTTGTAGCGTACGACTGTTCAGGAATGCCTAGGCATCTAAAGGCTTAAGCCATTGAGATGGTTCAAGAAAGGTTGACAGGCTGCTGTACAATATTTATCGCAGTCATTTATAGGGCATCTATCGTTAGACTGGCTAGTTAATTAAGGGAAAAAAAAGCTTCGTTCAGGTCGCCCAAGGGCTGCAACCTTCTCGCGAGGATCGTTATCTCGTCACCTTTGCCACAATAAACCGACTTTCAACATCATGACGGCTTTTAATGGAACTCAAAAGAGCAACTGACCAACGAATTTCGACACAAAAGAGGCTTTCAAGGTAGTCGTATGCGATCCAGAATATCACTGCGTCGTGTTCACGGTGTCATCGACAGCCACACATGCAACGAGCGACACAGCATCGCGGCTGGAGGTTGGACCGTTGGAGCCATCTTCTTTTGGCCGATCAACGATGGAGGGGCCCTGGTCCAGAGACAAACCAGCGAACGATCCATTTAGTAGTGGCAGTCTGAGGGTGCGGGGTGGGTTTCCTACTGGCGAAAGAACTACTCATCTCTTTCATCATCATCATCATTATCATCAGGAGGAGGACAGCCACCAGTTACAGGGATGACATCGTTACGACCGTAGTCGTGAATCTGCTCCATCAGCGACGGCCCAACTTCCTATTTGTGGGTGACAAGTCCCGCCCGCTACGTGCATACGTCGTCACCTTTGCACTTCAAGTCCGAAACAAACCTCGCACGGCGCGGCCTCCACGACCCCAGCAGTCAGATTCGATTTAACGTGTTCGGAACATTCTAGAAAGGCGTGTTTAGTTACCAAGTCCACTGGGGGGCTCCTGTCGGAAAATGGCGCTACAGCCCATAATGACAGCCGGGTCACGTGACCCGGGCGGTACCGCGACGCGCCGCCAGGCACCTCATTACACCCGTCGGTGGCACCTCCCAACAAGCACCCGCCCAGGTGTTATGCATGCACCACTACAGGGTTGCTGTGTTTTTCTTGTCTATTTAATGGCCGGTGTCGGAAGAAATAGAGCAATCGAAACGTCGTAGTGCTGAACATCTTTACTCGGCTCAGCATCCGAAAGCGGAATGCATCTACAAATCTCAAGACGTGCGGGTATCTGGTGAGATTGTAACATACATAGAGATCCCCAAAAACAGCTATCCAGAGGCACGCACATGTAGCGCGACGAGAGGTACCAAAACAATTCTGTTTTTTTGAAGACTCTGTGTTGCCAAGGGAACGAAGAGTTTCCATTTTATAGATTGACATTAAAATTGTAAAAATTAAAATGCTTCGTCTCCCCTCCTCCCACCCACAACAAAATCCTCCACCGAGCAATAATGGGGCAGAATAGGCTGATATATTCCGGTACTAGTAATTCGACTCTCTCCATTAAGGGTTAGCAGTCCTAAGAAAACTCTTTTAAGGGTCAACACCTACGTTAATCGAACTGATTTTCGTTTAATACATCGGTTAAAGCTCCCCGTTAAGGGCCAACACCCTAAAGCAGGCGAGATGATCTCAGTGGTAATTTGAGCTCCCTGTTTAGCCCCTCCCCCAGCAAGTGCTTGAGGCGAGTTACCTTTAACGGGTACGGCCTGAGTCCGACTCCGACACGTTTGAGCGGGCACCGGGACACTGCCACATCGAGAGATGCTATTTCTTTTCGTTCAGTCCCCCCCTGTAATTTAATACAACCAGCCGTCAAGCGACGGGGGATGGCGGAAAGGTCCACGAGGGGAGAAAACTTAAAAGGAGAAGAAACTCTAAAATAAGTTTTAAAACAGAAATAAAAAAAACAACAACGAAACACAAGAACAACTAGCAAATAGGTTTGGCATTTTCACCACTTTTCTGGAAGCGCCTCTGCTTCGTCTGTAGGGAATCATTTCCGTCGATTCGAAAGCTGAAATCGCATCAAGAAATTCTAATTGCATTGTCTCCCTTTAATTTCTCTGCCAATGAATAATTAGTTTGCCTTCAATTGAATTCGACCCGAAAAAGCATTAGCAGTGTTTCTTTCGGTAAATATGACACTGAAGCGGAACCGTAACTGCGTCTTCCACCAGCGATAAATGCCAAAGACCCCCCCCGTTGCTTTATTTTCTTTACATCGAAAGCTTTTATCTGCACGTTAAGTAGCAGTCCGGGTAATTTCGATACACCGAGGCCGATTCTTGATTCTTGTTACAAAGCAAACTTGTTGTGAGAGAGAGAGAGAGAGAGAGAGAGAGAGAGAGATGAGAGAGGAGAGGAGAGATGATGTCACTACAGAGAGAGAGGGAGAGAGAGAGATGATGTCCTACAGAGAGAGAGGAGAGAGGAGAGAGAGAGAGAGATGAGTCAGTACAGAGCAGAGGGAGAGCGAGAGGGGAGGAGGAGAGAGAGATGACATCAGTACAGGGAGAGAGAGTGAGAGAGATGATGTCACTACAGAGAGAGAGGAGAGAGAGAGAGATGATGTCACTACAGAGAGAGAGAGAGAGGAGGAGAGCGAGAGGAGAGAGAGAGAGAGATGACGTCAGTACAGAGTACAGAGAGAGAGGGGGGGGAGAGAGAGAGATGACATCAGTACAGAGAGAGGAGGCGTGAGAGAGATGATGTCACTACAGAGAGAGGAGAGGAGCGAGAGAGAGATGACGTTACTACACGAAGAGAAGAGAGATGAGAGAAATGAGAGAGAGAGAGAGAGAGATATGAGAGGGAGAGGAGATGATGTCACTACAGAGGAGAGAGGAGAGAGATAGAGAGACGTTACTACAGAGAGAGAGGAGAGTGAGAGAAGGAGAGAGAGAGAGAGAATGAGTGACGAGGGGAGAGATGTGGTCACTACAGAGAAGAGGCGTGGAGGAGAGAGAGATGATGTCACTACAGAGAGAGATAGAGGAGAGAGAGCGAGGATGACGTTTACAGAGAGAGAAGAGTGAGAGAGCGAGAGAAGAGAGAGAAGCTGAGAGAAGAGACGAGTGTCACTAGAGAAGAGAGAGGGAGAGAGAGAGATGATGACTAGAGAGAGAGATGAGAGAGAGAATGACGTCAGTACAGAGAGAGAGAGAGAGAGGAGAGAGAGATGACATCAGTACAGGAGAGAGCGAGGAGAGAGATGAGCTACGAGATAATATGATGTCACTACATCTCTTGATAGATTCTATAGATTACAACGAGATGACATCCGTACAGGAGAGAGAGATGGAGAGATGATGTCACTACAGAGAGAGGAGAGAGAGAGAGAGATGAGACTACGAGAGAGCAGTGACAGAGAGGAGAGAGATGAGGAGAGAGAGATGAGTCACTGAGAGAGAGGAGAGAGAGAGAGATGACTTACTGAGAGAGGAGATGAGAGAAGGAGAGAGAGAGAGAGAAGAGAGAGAAGATGATGTCACTACAGAGAGAGAGGAGAGAGAGAGAGCTGACCACATAGCTCTACAGGAGAGAGAGATGACGTCACTACAGAGCGAGGGGAGGAGAGAGAGATGACGTCAGTACAGAGAGAAGGAGAGGAGAGAGAGAGAGAGGGAGAACGAGCGAGAGATAGAGAGAGAGAGAGAGAGGAGGAGAGAGAGATGCGAGAGAGAGAGGGAGAGAGAGAGTAGAGGGAGAGAGAGAGAGAGAGAGAGAGAGAGAAAATAAAAAACACGAAATTGGAAGCTATAATTTTAATAATCGAGGAAAAGACAAAAAGTCTCAGACATTTTTTTAAGAAAAGAAATTAAACCTGTAATAAAGGGAGAAAGTGGAAAACATTAAAAAAGACAAACAGACAGACGAACAGCGCCCCCGTAGGGCGGGCAGTGCCTGTGATGGAGGACCAGTCCAGGATCTCTGCCGAAGAAAGAAATCCACCGAGTCCAGATCAGTTTTCCGTGAAGCTTTCGCTTGGAGGAAAAACGGAAAAAGAAGTGAGACTCGCCAACTTTACCGTCGATTTTCCGGCCAAGAGTCCGCGCGGCAGCCGTTGGCCTCTACGCTCAGATTTTGTAAATTACTATACAGCGAGTTTCCCTAACCCTTTGCGAACGGGCCTACACTGCCGCAAGCGGAAGTGCGCTCTCGGACAGAGGTCGCTCTGGGATTCGGCGCGAGTCGGACGAAATCGATGCTTTATTATTATTATTATTTAGTCAGCCGTAGCGCTCTCGCTTGTTGTGGGTCCATCTGCGGCTCGGTTGCTGACTGGTCCGATGTGGATTTCTGCCTAAAGGAGTCGCGTTCACAATAAAAATGGCTGCGAGCGAGCGACCGACCGGAATAAGCTAACAGGGACGAAGTATATAAGTATACTTTACATTTGTTAGTAGATAAAAGGGTTAATCGAGGAAAGTTTTATTAGGTCGTTTCTCTACCGATCCGGTATCCGGTTCTGCTTTTGCGCCGTCCACGGAACTCTCACATGTTTTTGGGCATCGTGCTCAGTAATTTATAGAAGATATTTCCTCATAAGTAATTCCCACTTTCCTTCAAGTGTTCCCATAGCTGACTGGCATTAGTGGGATCATGATCTTCCACTCTTAGATCTTCATTTCATACAAGTGCAAGTTCAGTAAAGCCTATATCTGGAAATCGTGTAGGGGGAATTCTTGGTTTCAGGAAGTTTTTTCTTAGAATGTTTTATTGAGTGTCGGCTCATTATACGGTAAGCCCAAACCATCCATCAAGCGGAGCCCCCGACGGAATTGCACGGCGTTACCGAATATCGCCACAGCCCTCTTTTGAGAGAGAGAGTCTCATCAATTTTAATCAGCCAGATCACCAGCGAAGCAGCCCCTCTAAGTCACATTTCCATCACCATGCCAATCATGGAGTAAGCCCAGTGTATTTCTTCCCACCCACCCACTCCAGACCTTTCTTTCAGCAAACTGTCGTCGCTTAGAACCAAATGTCTCACACCTGTTCCAATCCGACCGCAATAATTGGACCACTGCTTTAGGGTGCGGGCCTGATTTGTTTAACCTAGTGAACTCTCCCCTCTTCCTTATTACCGCCCCTAAACAAGGGGTCAAACGACACAGCCTCTCCCGACCGTACTTTAATGGTAGCGGTTGAGAGATGACTGTTGCGGAGGAACTGTTAACTGGCTACCTGTCGAGAAACGGCTTGCTCTGACCTATCTTCCCCCTTTGTTCGGATTTTCTTTCCTTTGTCCCCCTTCTTCCACGAACTTCTAAGTTCATGGCTGAGCCGGTTGGCTTCATCCGGTACATGGCTGGTCGCACACTACCCGACGTGATCACAACTCCCACCACAAGCTCTTCGACGGGGGTAACCAGCTGTTATTATAGGCAGCATCTTCATCTTCCAAACAAAGCGATAGCAGCCATCAGTCCCGAGGTTCCGTTAACATTCGGACAGAAGCACAGCAGGGACTAAATTAACGGGTGGAGGCGATACCGGATAAGCACGACGTCAAGGGTCAGCGAATATGCAAATGATGTCTGGCGGGGGAGGGAGGGTGTGTCGGGGTAGGGTTCGTAGCGACGACGCCTCTTCATCAGCCGGCCACGCGGACGGAGCTTTCTCGGAATCTCCGCAGGGAGTCAGTCGCTCATCCGTATCGGCGGAAGAGGGGTGGGGTGGGGCAACGGAGGTCTCTCCCCAACACCACTTGTCTGTCGTGCACAGCTCTGAGATGAGTACCTACCTGTCGGAAAACAACTGATGATACCGTGTTCCGGTGCCCGGTTTCCATCTGTTCCCTAACACGTGTTGTTGTTGTTGTCGGATAGCGCTCGGGCGTCAGAAAGCAGGTGATGGCGATTCGGTGCTGACGTGTGATGGAAACACACGCAGGATGTTAACAGACAATAAATAACTGCAACGGGCCGATGCATTTACTACTACTACACACAATAGATTATTACAGAATATATGCAGAAACCAGATAAACTCGCTGTACAGTGGCGCGTGAGCCCTTTGTTTCGTATAGAACACGACACCTGGTTTTCGTGCTCCACCCCCTACTGCGGAGTGTCGGTCTATGTCCTCCTGCAGCACCCCACAGTTCATCCGAGGCGTTTGGTTGATGTTTAACTTCTAGCTGCGTGCTTGGGGGGTTATCGCCGTACCGGAAGATCAATTACCACTTAATGAGATGTCCTCTTGAAGGGACCGTGTGACAGATGAGTACCTGCCTGTCTGTCGGCAGGCGGTCTATTCCCGATTTCATGTATATCTCCGACACCCCTGGATAACACGCAGGTTCGCATTTGTATTAACCCTCCCCTATGCCTCAGACCAGCTGCTAAACCTCCCCCCCCAAACTAGGGTCCCGCTTTCAAACAAACTGCCATTTATTATCGCCAGACAGATCCAGACACGGACCCGGTCTGGAAACAGCGACCCTCCTTCCCTCCCTTTCGTTTTTTGTTGCTTCTCCTCCGCAAGGATCTACAGGGCGACTGCACATCCGTTAAGAACCACTCCGCGTCACGGTGTATCTTACTGTTCCTGAAGAAACGTGAACACCCTCACCAGCAGCCAAGACATCCTTAGGATCTCTGCTGGCTCCTCACCTCCCGTGCGCAGGAGAACGCACCCAGAGGTACTTAACAGCGCTTCTGGAGAGTTTGGGCTCTCTTCCGCAACTGCATCTGTTGTGAACAGAACCAGCTTCTTGTGTTCTTCTCAGAGTCTTTCATACAGCTCCTTCGAAACAACGGAATTGGGGCGCGATCTGCCGCACCTACACCTTCTAAGACTGATTTCTCTACATTTCCTTTCCAGGTGCCACAGTAATCGCCACGCTACAACGATATCTCTGCCCGTACTTATTATGGTCCCTCTGCAGGTGTGGCGCTTTCTGACTGCGTGACAACCAATCACAGTGTACAACATCAACACGTGACTGTGCTATGAAGTATTTCGTGTTTACACGTGAAATGCAATCGATCACGTGTTATTTGCATTTCTTACTGCTTTCGCTTATGGTATTTTTGCATCTATGGTCTCTGACCAGCAGCCGAAAGTTCTAAAGGGCCCCCATCCCTTCGGGGGAGTTTACTCATAAAATAGTGTCTAATAATGCGACGGCCGGAAAACAGGCTGACGGAGTCGTCCATATCCCTGACCGAAAGCCAAGAGCCAGAAAATCGTTGTTTTAGAGGGAACCGCGGCAAAGGTCGCTTCTCCATTTAAATAAATCCCACCGCCTCTTCCGAAGGAGTTGAGTGGCCGGCCGGGTACCCCCCCATCTCTGCGCGAAAATCTTTAGATTTTAAAATCGTTCAGTAGGTGATCCTTACTTGACAACTATGCTACACTTCACAGGTGAACACACGATGATCAAAAGAAGAGACACCTGAATTAAAGGGATTTTAGCCAAGGAGATCACGAGAGAAGGTAAATCTACGTGTAGTATCCCCGCCAAGCTTCATTTATTTCACTTTGTCCCGAATGTATCTTCTTTTTCTTTTTGTAATATTTTATTTTTGATAATTCACGATTACTTACAGATATTTTGCACGTGACTCTGCAGACGAATAGGACAATTTTTCTACCAGAATTAGCCACTGAAAAAGAATTCATGTTTGGGGATTTCTCAGTGTAAAGTACGAATGCAGGCGTCTTAATTACGAACGACTTCTGAAGCATCACTTGAAATGCAAGAGCTTTCTAACACACGGCCAATCACAGTATCCCTTCAGATGTCTTTCAAGATTAGAGATAATTACAGGGAGTGGAGTCAGAAAGAGTTTTTCTTAACTACGGAGAATTAATTGCATGAGGGTGAAACTCGGTTTCTTTAGTGTTCGTGAAGTAATTAGTGCGCAGTAATAATGGCGAGGCTCCGGTGAGGATGGAGAGAACTGCAGTACGGAGCATGGATTACCTATTTTGCATCTGTATGGAAAGATGCCACCAGGGTATATCTGTGGAGAGACGTGTGCAGTTTGATGGTGGTGATGTCACTGGTATGAACTTGGGAAAGGTTGGGGCAGACAACCTACGTGCGGTTGGTCGGGGCAGGAAATCACGTGAGCGCTCCAAACTGAGGAGACGGTGTCCGCATTTGCATGAAGACAATTGAGTAAACCCTTGAGATTAGTAGTCGTGGGTCCAGGGTGCGTGGTGTTCTTCGCAAGCTACTGAGCCTCGCCGAAGTGTTCAGCACGATGTCTCCACGTCAATAATCCACCTCGAACGTTTCTTCTGGCAGTGTAGCGTGCAAAGAACCGAGGTTATTATTCGTTACCCTACCCACCATATTGGTTCGACCTGGTTCCGTCAGACTTGTCTCCCTTCCTCATGCCGAAGACGCATCTTTGTGGCGGGAGGGGGCGTGGCGGGAGGAGATATGGTGAGTCGTTACTGCGGCCGAACTCTGGTTTCAGAGATAAGGGATCAGGAAAACCATCATCGCTGGGTGGTATCTGACACTGGCTGCACGTACAGAGATAGCGCTAGACGAAGTCATCTTAAATTAACCAGCCGTAATATATCTGAAGACCGAGAGTTCGCTCCTCCAAGAAATAACTCCACCGGTACTTAATCAACATGTTCTTTTGTTTCCCTCCCGAGTTGTGCAGCTGTTAAAAGAAATGGAATTAGGACGAAAAAGGGGAAGAGTGCATCCAGACCGACAGCTGGTGTAGGTAGATATAAGAATCAGGCGGCCGACTGGAAAGATGTTCATAGTTCATAAAATCGGATTAATACAGAATCCTCCCGTGGCCGTCTCGATTAGGGACCAGCCAGCTTCCTGGCCGCGCTCCGTTTCCAAGGATGAGGTTCGGATGGCAGATCGGTTTCTGTAATAAATAAAAAAAAAAAAAAGAAAAGCGACTTCTCTCTCTGCTCATCTCTAAGCTGGCATCAGGCATCCTACGGCGACTGTCGTGGAAGGTAATCCCTGACTTTGCGCCAAACGTTAGCTCTGGATATCATTTAACGAGCCCCTCCGGGGCTGCGCGATCGCCGGACATGCTGCAGACCCGACCGACATTCCTCCATCCTGTCCCACGGAGCCGGATCTTCAAGTTAAATGGCTGATTGAGTTTACGTCGTTTGTACTGGACATATTTGCTAAAGTCGACGGGGGAATTTAACCGGGTCTAGTTCTTAACATTAAATCTCTTCAGACAAAAGGGATCATCCATCACACACACACACACGTGTCCTTGTAAAACCAAAGCTGCTGATAAAAACTACCAGAAAGCAGACAGAAGTCGTAATAAGGATTTCCCGCTGTCTAAGAATCTGTCTTTTGTAACGAAGCTGAAGTCAGTGCGTTACATTAAGCATCGTTCTCGGATATTTGAAAAGGGCATTATACATCAGTACGTTATACGTTAGTAT